>JANJXV010001303.1:0-152269 GCA_024803745.1 Megascapheus bottae
AAATGGAGATGTGTGAAGTCATGGAATGGAGGAGTGTGAAGTCCAAAAATGGAGGTGTGTGAAGTTAAACAATGGTGGTGTGTGAAGTCACAGAATGGCGGTGTGTGAAGTCAACGAATGGAAGTGTGTGAAGTCAAAATGGAGGTGTGTGAAGTCACAGAATGGAGGTGTGTGAGGTCACAGAATGGAGCTGTGTGAAGTCATAGAATGGAGGTGTGTGAAGTCACAGAATGGAGATGTGTGAAGTCACAGAATGGCGGTGTTTGAAGTCACAGATTGGAGGTGTGTGAAGTCACAGAATGGAGGTGTGTGAACTCACAATGGAGGTGTGTGAAGTCCCAGAATGGAGGTGTGTGAAGTCAAACAATAAAGGTGTGTTAAGTCACAGAATGGAGGTCTGTGAAGTCATAGAATGGAGGTGTGTTAAGTCACAGAATGGAGGTGTGTGAACTCAGAGAATGGAGGTGTGTGAACTCAGAATGGAGGTGTGTGAAGTCACAGAACGGAGATTTGTGAAGTCACAGAATCTAGGTGTGTGAAGTCATAGAATGGAGGTGTGGGAAGTCATAGAATTGAGGTGTGTGAACTCATAATGGAGGCGTGAGAAATCACAGAATTGTGGTGTGTGAAGTCATAGAATGGAGGTGTGGGAAGTCATAGAATGGAGGTGTGTGAAGTCAGAACGGAGGTGTGTGAACTCAGATTGGAGGTGTGGGAAGTCACAATGGAGGTGTGCAAATTTATAGAATGGAGGTGTGTGAAGTCACAGAATGGAGGGGTGTGAAGTCAAAGAATGGAGGTGTGTGAAGTCATAGAATGGAGGTGTGTGAAGTCATAGAATGGAGGGATGTGAAGTCATAGAATGGAGGTGTGTGAAGTCACAGAATGAAGGTGCGTTAAGTCACAGAATGGAGGTTTGTGAACTCAGAATGTACGTGTGTGAAGTCACAGAATGGAGGTGTGGGAAGTCATAGAATGGAGTTGTGTGAAGTCACAGAATGGAGGTGTGTGAATTAATAGAATGTAGGTGTGAGAAATCATAGAATGGAGGTGTGTGAATCACAGAATGGAGGTGTGGGAAGTCACAGAATGCAGGTGTGTGAAGTCAGAATGGAGGTGTGTAGTCATAGATTGGAGGTGGGTGAAGTCATAAAAAGGAGGTGTGGGAAATCATAGAATGGAGGAGTGTGAAGTCATAAAATGGAGCTGTGTGAAGTCACAGAATGGAGGTGTGCCAACTCAGAATTTAGGTGAGTGAAGTCAAAGAATGGAGGTGTGCGAATTCATAGAAGGGAGGTGTGTGAAGTCATAGAATGGAGGTGTGTGAAGTCAAAATGGAGGTGTGTGAAGTCACAGAATTGAGGTGTGTGAACACAGAATGCTGGTGTGTGAAGTCAAAGAATGGAGGTGTGTGAAGTCATAGTATGGAGGTGTGAGAATTCATAGAATGTATGTTTGTGAAGTAAGAATGAAGGTGTGTGAAGTCACAGAATGGAGGTGTGTGAAGTCAAAATGGTGGTGTGTGAATTCACAAATGGAGGTGTGTGAAGTCACAGAATGTAGGAGTGCGAAGTCAAAATGGAGGTGTGTGAAGTCAATGAATGGAGGTGTGTGAACTCATAGAATGGAGGTGTGTGAAATCATGAAATGGAGGTTTGTGAAGTCAAACATTGGAAGTGTGGGAAGTAACAAAAAGGAGATGTGTGAAGTCATAGAATGGAGGTGTGTGAAGTCATAGAATGGAGGTGTGTGAATTCACGTAAGGGAGGTGTGTGAAGGCACAGAATGGACGTGTGTGAAGTCATAGAATGGAGGTGTGTGAAGTCATGGAATGGAGGTGTGTGAAAGCACAGAATGGAGGGGTATGAATTCCCAGAATGGAGGTGTGTAAAGACACAGAGAGGAGATGTGTGCATTCACAGAGTGGAGGTGTGTGAAGTCATAGAAAGGAGGTTTGTGAAGTCACAGAATGGAGGTGTGTGAAGTCAGAATGGAGGTATGTGAACTCATAGAATGGAGGTGTGTGAAGTCACAGAATGGAGATGTGTGAAGTCAAATTGGAGTTGTGTGAAGTCATATAATGGAGGTGTGTCAACTCAGAAAGGAGGTGTGTGAAGTCACAGAATGCAGGTTTGTGAAGTCAGAATGGAGGTGTGTAGTCATAGATTGGAGGTGGGTGATGTCATAAAAAGGAGGTGTGGGAAATCATAGAATGGAGGAGTGTGAAGTCATAGAGTGCAGGTGAGTGAAGTCACAGATTCGAGGTCTATGAAGTCATAGAATGGAGGTGTGTGATGTCAAAATGGAGGTGTGTGAAGTCATAGAATAGAGGTGTGTGAAGTCAGAATTGAGGTGTGTGAAGTCATAGATGGAGTTGTGTGAAGTCATAGTATGGAGGTGTGGGATATCATAGAATGGATTTTTGTGAAGTCACAGAATGGAGCTGTGTGAATTCAGAATGGAGGTGTGTGAAGTCATAGAATGGAGGTGTGTGAAGTCAGAATGGAGATGTGTGAACTCATAGAATGGAGGTGTGTGACGTCACAATGGAAGTGTGTGAAGTCATAGAATGGAGTTTTGTGAAGTCATAGAATGGAGCTGTGTGAAGTCAGAATGGAGGTGTGTGAAGTCACAGAACGGAGGTGTGTCAACTCAGAATTTAGGTGTGTGAAGTCAAAGAATGGAGGTGTGCGAAGTCATAGAAGGGAGGTGTGTGAAGTCATAGAATGGAGGTGTGTGAAGTCAGAATGGAGGTGTGTGAAGTCATAGTATTGAGATGTGTGAACACAGCATGGAGGTGTGTGAAGTCAAAGAATGGAGGTGTGTGAAGTCATAGTATAGAGGTGTGTGAAGTCATAGAATGTATGTTTGTGAAGTAAGAATGAAGGTGTGTGAAGTCACAGAATTGAGGTGTGTGACGTCACAGAATGGAGGTGTGTGAAGTCATAGAATGGAGGTGTGTGAATTCAGAATGGAGGTGTGTGAAGTCACCGAATGAAGGTGTGAGAACTCAGAATGGAGTTGTGTGAAGTCACAGAATGAAGGTTTGCGAAGTCACAAATGGAGTTGTGGGAAGTCATAAAATGGATGTTTCTGAAATAAGAATGAAGGTGGGTGAAGTCATAGAATGGAGGTTTGTGACGACAAAATTGTGGTGTGTGAACTCATAGAATGGATGGGTGTGAACTCATCGAATGGAGGTGTGTGAAGTCGTGGAATGGAGGTGTGTGAAGTCAAAGAATGGAGGTGTGTGAAGTCAAACAATAATGGTGTGTGAAGTCACAGAATGGAGGTGAATGAATTCATAGAATGGAGGTGTGTGAACTCATAGAATGGAGGTGTGTGAAGTGACAATGTAGGTGTGTAAAGTCATAGAATGGAGGTGTGTGAAGTCATAGAATGGAGGTGTGTTAAATCAAAATGGAGGTGTGTGAAGTCACAGAATTGAGGTGTGTGAAGTCACAGAATGGAGGTGTGTGAAGTCACAGAATGGAGGTGGGCGAAGTCATAGAATGGATGTTTCTGAAGTAACAATGAAGGTGTGTGAAGTCATAGAATGGAGGTGTGTGAAGTCACAGAATGGAGGTGTGTGAAGTCATACAATGGAGATGTGTAAAGTCAGAATGGAGGTGTGTGAAGTCACAGAATGGAGGTGTGTGAACTCAGAATGGAGGTGTGTGAAGTCAAAGAATGGAAGTGTGTGAAGTGAAAATGGATTGTGTGAAGTCAAAGAATGGAGGTGTGTGAAGTCACAGAATGGAGGTGTGTTAAGTCAAAATTGTGGAGTGTGAAGTCACAAATGGAGGTGTGAAGTCAGAATTTAGCTGCGTGAAGTCATAGAATGGAGGTGTGTGAAGTCAGAATGGAGGTGTGTGAAGTCACAGAATGGAGGTGTGTTAAGTCAAAATTGTGGAGTGTGAAGTCACAAATGGAGGTGTGAAGTCAGAATTTAGCTTTGTGAACTCATAGAATGGAGGTGTGTGATGTCACAATGGAGGTGTGTGAAGTCATAGAATGGAGGTGTGTCAAGCCAAAAATGAGGTGTGTGAAGTCATAGAATCTAGGTGTGTGAAGTCATAGAATGGAAGTGTGTGAACTCATCGAATGGAGGTGTGTGAAGTCGTGGAATGGAGGTGTGTGAAGTCAAAGAATGGAGGTGTGTGAAGTCAAACAATAGTGGTGTGTGAAGTCACAGAATGGAGGTGAATGAATTCATAGAATGGAGGTGTGTGAACTCAGAGAATGGAGGTGTGTGAAGTGACAATGTAGGTGTGTAAAGTCATAGAATGTAGGTGTGTGAAGTCATAGAATGGAGGTGTGTGAAGTCAGCATGGAGGTGTGTGAAGTCAAGAAATGAGGTGTGTGAAGTCAAAATGGAGGTGTGTGAAGTCAGAATGGAGGTGTGTTGATTCACAGAATGGAGGTATGTGAACTCAGAATGGAGGTGTGTGAAGTCACAGAATGGAGGTGTGTGAACTCAAAATGGAGGTGTGTGAAGTCACCGAAGGTAGGAGTGTGAAGTCACATAATGGAGGTGAGTGAAGTCAAAATGGAGATGTGTTACGTCATAAAATGGAGGTGTGTGAAATCATAGAATGGAGGTTTGTGAAATCACAGAATGGAGGTGTGTGAAGTCAGAGAATGGAGGTTTGTGAAGTCATAGAATGGAGGTATGTAAAGTCAAATTGGAGGTGTGTGAAGTCATAGAATGGAGGTGGTTGGAGTCATAGAATGAACGTGTGTGAAGTCAGAGAACTGAGGTGTGTGAAGTCACAGAATTGACGGGTGTGAAGTCATAGAATGGAGGTGTGTGAAGTCACAGAATTCAGGTGTTTATAGTCATATATTGGAGGTGTGTGAAGTCATAGAATTGAGATGTGTGAAGTCATAGAATGGAGGTGTGTGAAGTCACAGAATGGAGGTGTGTGAAGTCATAGAAGGGAGGTGTGTGAAGTCATAGAACGGAGGAGTGTGAATTCACAGAATGGAGGTGTGGGAAGTAACAGAATGGAGGTGTGTGAAGTCAAAGAATGGAGGTGTGTGAACTCAGAATGGAGGTGTGTAAAGTCACAGAATGGAGGTGTGTGAAATCATAGAATGGATGTGTGTGAATTCATAGAATGGAGGTGTGTGAAGTCACAAAATGGAGGTGTGTGAAGTCACAGATTGGAGGTGTGTGAACTTAGAATGGAGGTGTTTGACGTCACAGAATGGAGGTGTGTGAAGTCATAGAATGGAATTGTGTCAAGTCATAGAATGGAGGTGTGTGAAGGCACAGAATGGAGGTGTGTGAAGTCACCGAATGGAGTTGTGTGAACTCAGAATGAAGGTGTGTGAAGTCACAGAATGGAGGTTTGTGAAGTCATAGAATGGATGTTTCTGAAGTAAGAATGAAGGTGTGTGAAGTCACAGAATGGCGGTGTGTGAACTCATAGAATGGAGGTGTGTGAAGTCACAGAATGCAGGTGTGTGAATTCAGAATGGAGGTGTGTAGTCATAGTTTGGAGGTGGGTGAAGTCATAAAAAGGAGGTGTGGGAAATCATAGAATGGAGGAGTGTGAAGTCATAGAGTGCAGGTGAGTGAAGTCACAGATTCGAGGTATGTGAAGTCATAGAATGGAGGTGTGTGATGTAAAAATGGAGTGTGCGAAGTCATAGAATAGAGGTGTGTGAAGTCAGAATTGAGGTGTGTGAAGTCATAGATGGAGTTGTGTGAAGTCATAGTATGGAGGTGTGTGAAATCATAGAATGGAGTTTTGTGAAGTCACAGAATGGAGCTGTGTGAATTCAGAATGGAGGTGTGTGAAGTCATAGAATGGAGGTGTGTGAAGTCAGAATGGAGATGTGTGAACTCATAGAATGGAGGTGTGTGACGTCACAATGGCAGTGTGTGAAGTCATAGAATGGAGGTGTGTGAAGTCACAGAATGGCGGTGTGTGAAGTCATAGAATGGAGTTTTGTGAAGTCATAGAATGGAGGTGTATGAAGTCACAGAATGGAGGTGTGTGAAGTCACAGAATGGAGGTGTGTCAACTCAGAATTTAGGTGTGTGAAGTCACAGAATGGAGGTGTGCGAAGTCATAGAACGGAGGTGTGTGAAGTCATAGAATGGAGGTGTGTGAAGTCAAAATGGAGGTGTGTGAAGTCACAGAATTGAGGTGTGTGAACACAGAATGGAGGTGTGTGAAGTCAAAGAATGGAGGTGTGTGAAGTCATAGTATGGAGGTGTGAGAAGTCATAGAAGTTATGTTTGTGAAGTAAGAATGAAGGTGTGTGAAGTCACAGAATTGAGGTGTGTGACGTCACAGTATGGAGGTGTGTGAAGTCATAGAATGGAGGTGTGTGAATTCAGAATGGAGGTGTGTGAAGTCACCGAATGGAGGTGTGTGAACTCAGAATGGGGGTGTGTGAAGTCACAGAAGGAAGGTTTGCGAAGTCACAAATGGAGTTGTGGGAAGTCATAAAATGGATGTTTCTGAATTAAGAATGAAGGTGGGTGAAGTCATAGAATGGAGGTTTGTGAAGACAAAATTGTGGTGTGTGATCTCATAGAATGGATGTGTGTGAACTCATCGAATGGAGGTGTGTGAAGTGGTGGAATGGAGGTGTGTGAAGTCAAAGAATGGAGGTGTGTGAAGTCAAACAATAGTGGTGTGTGAAGTCACAGAATGGAGGTGAGTGAAGTCATAGAATGGATTTGTGTGAACTCATAGAATGGAGGTGTGTGAAGTGACAATGTAGGTGTGTAAAGTCATAGAATGGAGGTGTGTTATACCAAAATGGAGGTGTGTGAAGTCACAGAATTGAGGTGTGTGAAGTCAAAATAGAGGTGTGTGAGGTCAAAGAATGGAGGTGTGTGAAGTCACAGAATGGAGGAGTGTGAAGTCAAAATGGTGGTGTGTGAATTCACAAATGGAGGTGTGTGAAATCTCAGAATGTAGGTGTGTGAAGTCAAAATGGAGGTGTGTGAAGTCAAAGAATGGAGGTGTGTGAACTCATAGAATGGAGGTGTGTGAAATCATGGAATGGACGTTTTTGAAGTCAAACATTGGAAGTGTGGGAAGTTACAAAAAGGAGATGTGTGAAGTCATAGAATGGAGGTGTGTGAAGTCATAGAATGGAGGAGTGTGAAGTCAGAATGGAGATTTGTGAAGTCGCAGAATGGAGGTGTGTGAAGGCATAGAATGTTGGTGTATGAAGTCATAGAAGGGAGGTGTATGAAGTCATAGAATGGAGGTGTGTGAAGTCAGAGTGCAGGTGTGTGAAGTCATAGAATGGAGGTTTGTGAAGTCATGGACTGGATGTGTGTGAAGTCATAGAATGGAAGTGTGTGAAGTCATAGAATGGAGGTGTGTGATGTCATCGAATGGAGGTGTGTGAAGTCATAGAATGGAGATGTGTGAATTCACATAAGGGAGGAGTGTGAAGGCACAGAATGGACGTGTGTGAAGTCAAAATGGAGGTTTGTGAAGTCATAGAATGGAGGTGTGTGAAGTCATAGAATGAAGGTGTGTGAAATCACAGAATGGAGGCGTATGAATTCGCAGAATGGAGGTGTGTAAAGACACAGAGTGGAGATGTGTGCATTCACAGAGTGGAGCTGTGTGAAGTCATAGAAAGGAGGTTTGTGAAGTCACAGAATGGAGGTGTGTGAACTCATAGAATGGAGGTGTGTGAAGTCACAGAATGGAGGTGTGTGAAGTCAAATTGGAGTTGTGTGAAGTCATATAATGGAGGTGTGTCAACTCAGAAAGGAGGTGTGTGAAGTCATAGAATGGTGGTGTGTGAAGTCATCGAATGGAGGTGTGTGAAGTCAGAATGGAGATGTGTGAACTCATAGAATGGAGGTGTGTGACGTCACAATGGAAGTGTGTGAAGTCATAGAATGGAGGTGTGTGAAGTCACAGAATGGCGGTGTGTGAAGTCATAGAATGGAGTTTTGTGAAGTCATAGAATGGAGCTGTGTGAAGTCAGAATGGAGGTGTGTAAAGTCACAGAATGGAGGTGTGTCAACTCAGAATTTAGGTGTGTGAAGTCACAGAATGGAGGTTTGCAAAGTCATAGAAGGGAGGTGTGTGAAGTCATAGAATGGAGGTGTGTGAAGTCAAAATGGAGGTGTGTGAAGTCACAGAATGGAGGTGTGTGAACACAAAATGGAGGTGTGTGAAGTCAAAGAATGGAGGTGTGTGAAGTCATAGAATGGAGGTGTGTGAACTCATAGAATGGAGGTGTGTGAAGTGACAATGTAGGTGTGTAAAGTCATAGAATGGAGGTGTGCTAAATCAAAATGGAGGTGTGTGAAGTCACAGAATTGAGGTGTGTGAAGTCAAAATAGAGGTGTGTGAGGTCAAAGAATGGAGGTGTGTGAAGTCACAGAATGGAGGAGTGTGAAGTCAAAATGGTGGTGTGTGAATTCACAAATGGAGGTGTGTGAAATCTCAGAATGTAGGTGTGTGAAGTCAAAATGGAGGTGTGTGAAGTCAAAGAATGGAGGTGTGTGAACTCATAGAATGGAGGTGTGTGAAATCATGGAATGGAGGTTTGTGAAGTCAAACATTGGAAGTGTGGGAAGTTATAAAAAGGAGATGTGTGAAGTCATAGAATGGAGGTGTGTGAAGTCATAGAATGGAGGAGTGTGAAGTCAGAATGGAGATTTGTGAAGTCACAGAATGGAGGTGTGTGAAGGCATAGAATGTTGGTGTATGAAGTCATAGAAAGGAGGTGTATGAAGTCATAGAATGGAGGTGTGTGAAGTCAGAGTGCAGGTGTGTGAAGTCATAGAATGGAGGTGTGTGAAGTCACAGAATGGAGGTCTGTGAAGTCATAGAATGGAGGTGTGTGAAGTCATAGAATGGATGTTTCTGAAGTAAGAATGAAGGTGTGTGAAGTTATAGAATGGAGGGGTGTGAAGTCAAAATGGAGGTGTGTGAACTCATAGAATGAAGGTCTGAGAACTCATAGAATGGAGGTGTGTGAAGTCATGGAATAAAGGTGTGTGAAGTCAAAGAATGCAGCTGTGTGAAGTCAAACAAAAAAGGTGTGTGAAGTCACAGAATGGAGGTGTGTGAACTCAGAATGGAGGTGTGTGAAGTCATAGAACGGAGGTGTGAAGTCATAGACTGGAGGTGTGTGAAGTCATAGAATGGAGGTGTGTGAAGTCATAATGGAGGTGTGTGAAGTTACAGAATTGAGGTGTGTGAAGTCACTGAATGGAGGTGTGTGAAGTCAAAGAATGGAGGTGTGTGAAATCATAGAATGGAGGTGTGTGATCATAGAATGGATGTTTGTGAAGTAAGAATGAAGGTGTGTTAAGTCATAGAATGGAGGTGTGTGAAGGCACAGATTGGAGGTGTGTGAAGTCATAGAATGGAGCTGTGTGAAGTCATAATGGAGGTGTGTGAAGTCATAGAATGGAGGTGTGTGAACTCACAATGGAGGTGTGTGAAGTCAAAGAATGGAGGTGTGTGAAGTCATAGAAAGAAGTTGTGTGAAGTCATAGAATGGAGGTGTGTGAAGCCAGAATTGAGGTGTGTGAAGTCACAGAATTGAGGTGTGTGAACTCAGAATGGAGGTGTGTGAAGACACAGAATGGAGGTTTGTGAAGTCATAGAATGGAGGTGTGTGAAGTCATAGAATGGATGTTTCTGAAGTAGAATGAAGGTGTGTGAAGTCACAGAATGGAGGTGTGTGAAGTCAAAATGGAGGTGTGCGAACTCATAAAATGGAGATGTGTGAAGTCATGGAATGGAGGAGTGTGAAGTCCAAAAATGGAGGTGTGTGAAGTTAAACAATGGTGGTGTGTGAAGTCACAGAATGGCGGTGTGTGAAGTCAACGAATGGAAGTGTGTGAAGTCAAAATGGAGGTGTGTGAAGTCACAGAATGGAGGTGTGTGAGGTCACAGAATGGAGCTGTGTGAAGTCATAGAATGGAGGTGTGTGAAGTCACAGAATGGAGATGTGTGAAGTCACAGAATGGCGGTGTTTGAAGTCACAGATTGGAGGTGTGTGAAGTCACAGAATGGAGGTGTGTGAACTCACAATGGAGGTGTGTGAAGTCCCAGAATGGAGGTGTGTGAAGTCAAACAATAAAGGTGTGTTAAGTCACAGAATGGAGGTCTGTGAAGTCATAGAATGGAGGTGTGTTAAGTCACAGAATGGAGGTGTGTGAACTCAGAGAATGGAGGTGTGTGAACTCAGAATGGAGGTGTGTGAAGTCACAGAACGGAGATTTGTGAAGTCACAGAATCTAGGTGTGTGAAGTCATAGAATGGAGGTGTGGGAAGTCATAGAATTGAGGTGTGTGAACTCATAATGGAGGCGTGAGAAATCACAGAATTGTGGTGTGTGAAGTCATAGAATGGAGGTGTGGGAAGTCATAGAATGGAGGTGTGTGAAGTCAGAACGGAGGTGTGTGAACTCAGATTGGAGGTGTGGGAAGTCACAATGGAGGTGTGCAAATTTATAGAATGGAGGTGTGTGAAGTCACAGAATGGAGGGGTGTGAAGTCAAAGAATGGAGGTGTGTTAAGTCATAGAATGGAGGTGTGTGAAGTCATAGAATGGAGGGGTGTGAAGTCATAGAATGGAGGTGTGTGAAGTCACAGAATGAAGGTGCGTTAAGTCACAGAATGGAGGTTTGTGAACTCAGAATGTACGTGTGTGAAGTCACAGAATGGAGGTGTGGGAAGTCATAGAATGGAGTTGTGTGAAGTCACAGAATGGAGGTGTGTGAATTAATAGAATGTAGGTGTGAGAAATCATAGAATGGAGGTGTGTGAATCACAGAATGGAGGTGTGGGAAGTCACAGAATGGAGGTGTGTGAAGTCACAGAATGGAGGTGTGTGAACTCACAATGGAGGTGTGTGAAGTCAAAGAATGGAGGTGTGTGAAGTCATAGAATGGAATTGTGTGAAGTCATAGAATGGAGGTGTGTGAAGTGAGAATTGAGGTGTGTGAAGTCACGGAATTGAGCTGTGTGAACTCAGAATGGAGTTGTGTGAAGTCACAGAATGGAGGTTTGTGAAGTCATAGAATGGAAGTGTGTGAAGTCATAGAATGGATGTTTCTGAAGTAGAATAAAGATGTGTGAACTCATAGAATGGAGGTGTGTGAAGTCAAAATGGAGGTGTGTGAAGTCCAAGAATATAGGTGTGTGAAGTCAAACAATGGTGTTGTGTGAAGTCAGAGAATGCAGGTGTGTTAAGTCAAAGAATGGAAGTGTGTGCAGTCGAAATGGAGGTGTGTGAAGTCACAGAATGTAGGTGTGTGAAGTCACACAATGAAGGTGTTTGAAGTCAAAATTGTTGTGTGTGAAGTCACAAATGGAGGTGTCTGAAGTCAGAATGAACCTGTGTGAAGTCATTGAATGGAGGTGTGTGAAGTCAGAATGGAGGTGTGTGAACTCATAGAATGGAGTGTGTGAAGTCACAATGGGGGTGTGTGAAGTCATAGAATGGGGGTGTGTGAAGTCAAATTGGAGGTCTGTGAAATCACAGAATGGAGGTGTGTCAACTCAGAAATGAGGAGTGTGAAGTCATAGATTGGAAGTGCGTGAAGTCATAGAATGGATGTTTCTGAAGTAAGAATGAAGGTGTGTGAAGTCATAGAATGGAGGTGTGTGAAGTCAAAATGGAGGTGTGTGAACTCATAGAATGGAGGTGTGTGAACTCATAGAATGGAGGTGTGAGAAGTCATGGAATGGAGGTGTGTGAAGTCAATGAATGGAGGTGTGTGAAGTCAAACAATAAAGGTGTGTGAAGTCACAGAATTGAGGTGTGTGAAATCACAGAATGGAGGTGTGTGAAGTCAAAAAGGTGTTGTGTAGAGTCACAAATGGAGGTGTGTGAACTCATAGAATGGAGGTGTGTGAAGTCAAAGAATGTAGGTGTGTGAAGTCATCGAATGGAGGTGTGTGAAGTCATGGAATGGAGGTGTGTGAAGTCACAGAATGGAGGTGTGTGAAGTCAGAATGGAGTTGTGTGAAGTCATAGAATGGAGGTGTGTGAAGTCAGAATGGAGGTGTGTGAAGTCATAGAATGGAGGTGTGTGAAGTCAGAATGGAGGTGTGTGAACTCATGGAATGGAGAGTGTGAAGTCACAATTGAGGTGTGTGAAGTCACAGAATGGAGGTGTGTGAAGTCATAGAATGGATGTTTGTTAAGTAAGAATGAAGGTGTGTTAAGTCATAGAATGGAGGTGTGTGAAGGCACAGAATGGAGGTGTGTGAAGTCATAGAATGCAGCTGTGTGAAGTCAGAATGTAGGTTTGTGAAGTCACAGAATGGAGGTGTGTGAACTCAGAATGGAGGTGTGTGAAGTCACAGAATGGAGGTGTGTTAAGTCACAGAACGGAGGTTTTGGAACTCAGAATGGAGGTGTGTGAAGTCACAGAATGGAGGTGTGTGAAGACATAGAATGGAGGTGTGTGAAATCATAGAATGGAGGTGTGGGAAGTCAGAGAATGGAGCTGTGTGAAGTCAGAATGGAGGTGTGCGAAGTCACAGAATGGAGGTGTGTGAAGTTATTTTATGGAGCTGTGTGAAGTCAGAACGGAGGTGTGTGAACTCAGATTGGAGGTGTGGGAAGTAACAATGGAGGTGTGTGAAGTTATAGAATGGAGGTGTTTGAAGTCACAGAATGGAGGGATGTGAAGTCAAAGACTGGAGGTGTGTGAAGTCATAGAATGGAGGTGTGTGAAGTCATAGAATGGAGGTGTGTGAAGTCATAGAATGGAGGTGTGTGAAGTCACAGAATGAAGGTGCGTTAAGTCACAGATTCGACGTTTGTGAACTCAGAATGGAGGTGTGTGAAGTCACAGAATGGAGATGTGTGAAATCACAGAATGCAGGTGTGGGAAGTTATAGAATGGAGTTGTGTGAAGTCACAGAATGGAGGTGTGTGAATTCATAGAATGGAGGTGTGTGAAGTCACAGAATGGAGTTGTGTGAAGTCACAGAATGGAGGTGTGTGAAGTCACAGAATGGAGGTGTGTGAACTCACAGTGGAGGTGTGTGAAGTCAAAGAATGGAGATGTGTGAAGTCATAGAAGGGAATTGTGTGAAGTCATAGAATGGAGGTGTG
Source organism: Megascapheus bottae (assembly GCA_024803745.1). Lineage (NCBI taxonomy): Eukaryota > Metazoa > Chordata > Mammalia > Rodentia > Geomyidae > Megascapheus > Megascapheus bottae. The sequence continues at coordinate 13,080 of JANJXV010001303.1, forward strand.
TGAATTGAGAATTGAGGTGTGTGAAGTCACGGAATTGAGGTGTGTGAACTCAGAATGGAGGTGTGTGAAGTCACAGAATGGAGGTTTGTGAAGTCATAGAATGGAGGTGTGTGAAGTCATAGAATGGATGTTTCTGAAGTAGAATGAAGGTGTGTGAAGTCATAGAATGGAGGTGTGTGAAGTCAAAATGGAGGTGTGTGAACTCATAAAATGGAGATGTGTGAAGTCATGGAATGGAGGTGTGTGAAGTCCAAGAATATAGGTGTGTGAAGTCAAACAATGGTGGTGTGTGAAGTCACAGAATGCAGGTGTATTAATTCAAAGAATGGAAGTGTGTGAAGTCAAAATGGAGGTGTGTGAAGTCACAGAATGGAGGTGTGTGAAGTCACAGAATGAAGGTGTTTGAAGTCAAAATTGTGGTGTGTGAAGTCTCAAATGGAGGTGTCTGAAGTCAGAATGCAGCTGTGTGAAGTCATAGAATGGAGGTGTGTGAAGTCAGAATGGAGGTGTGTGAACTCATAGAATGGAGTGTGTGAAGTCACAATGGGGGTGTGTGAAGTCATAGAAAGGGGGTGTGTGAGGTCAAATTGGAGGTGTGTGAAATCACAGAATGGAAGTGTGTCAACTCAGAAATGAGGTGTGTGAAGTCATAGAATGGAAGTGCGTGAAGTCATAGAATGGATGTTAATGAAGTAAGAATGAAGGTGTGTGAAGTCATAGAATGCAGGTGTGTGAAGTCATAGAATGGATGTGTGTGAAGTCATAATGGAGGTGTGTGAAGTCACAGAATGGAGGTGTGTGAAGTCATAGAATAGAGCTGTGTGAAGTCAGATTGGAGGTGTGTGAAGTCAAAGAATGGAGCTGTGTTAAGTCACAGAACGGAGGTGTTTGAACTCAGAATGGAGGTGTGTGAAGTCACAAAATGGAGGTGTGTGAAGTCATAGAATGGATGTTTGTTAAGTAAGAATGAAGGTGTGTTAAGTCATAGAATGGAGGTGTGTGAAAGCACAGAATGGAGGTGTGTGAAGCTAATGGAGGTGTGTGAAGTCACAGAATTGAGGTGTGTGAAGTCACAGAATGGAGGTGTGTGAAGTCATAGAATGGAGGTGTTTGAAGTCATAGAATGGAGGTGTGTGAAGTCATAGAATGGATGTTTGTTAAGTAAGAATGAAGGTGTGTTAAGTCATAGAATGGAGGTGTGTGAAGGCACAGAATGGAGGTGTGTGAATTCATAGAATGGAGCTGTGTGAAGTCAGAATGGAGTTGTGTGAAGTCATAGAATGGAGGTGTGTGAAGTCAGAATGGAGGTGTGTGAAATCATAGAATGGAGGTGTGTGAAGTCACAGTATGGAGGTGTGTGAAGTCATAGAATGAAGCTGTGTGAAGTGAGAATTGAGGTGTGTGAAGTCACAGAATGGAGGTGTGTGAACTCAGAATGGAGGTGTGTGAGGTCACAGAATGGAGGTGTGAAGTCATAGAATGGAGGTGTGTGAAGTCATAGAATGGAGGTGTGTGAAGTCATAATGGAGGTGTGTGAAGTCACAGAATTGAGGTGTGTGAAGTCACTGAATGGAGGTGTGTGAAGTCAAAGAATGGAGGTGTGTGAAGTCATAGAATGGAGGTGTGTGATCATTGAATGGATGTTTGTGAAGTAAGAATGAAGGTGTGTTAAGTCATAGAATGGAGGTGTGTGAAGGCACAGAATGGAGGTGTGTGAAGTCATAGAATGGAGCTGTGTGAATTCATAATGGAGGTGTGTGAAGTCATAGAATGGAGGTGTGTGAACTCACAATGGAGGTGTGTGAAGTCAAAGAATGGAGGTGTGTGAAGTCATAGAAAGGAATTGTGTGAAGTCATAGAATGGAGGTGTGTGAAGCCAGAATTGAGGTGTGTGAAGTCACAGAATTGAGGTGTGTGAACTCAGAACGGAGTTGTGTGAAGACAAAGAATGGAGGTTTGTGAAGTCATAGAATGGAGGTGTGTGAAGTAATAGAATGGATTTTTCTGAAGTAGAATGAAGGTGTGTGAAGTCACAGAATGGAGGTGTGTGAAGTCAAAATGGAGGTGTGCGAACTCATAAAATGGAGATGTGTGAAGTCATGGAATGGAGGAGTGTGAAGTCCAAAAATGGAGGTGTGTGAAGTTAAACAATGGTGGTGTGTGAAGTCACAGAATGGCGGTGTGTGAAGTCATCGAATGGAAGTTTGTGAAGTCAAACTGGAGTCGTGTGAAGTCATATAATGGAGGTGTGTCAACTCAGAAAGGAGGTGTGTGAAGTCATAGAATGGAGGTGTGTGAAGTCAAAGAATGGAGTTGTGTGAAATCATAGAATGGAGGTGTGTGAATTCACAGAATTTAGGTTTGAGAAGTCAGAATGGAGGTGTGTGAGGTCAGAATGGAGGTGAGTGAAGTCATAGAATGGAGGTGTGTGAACTCATAGAATGGAGGTGTGTGAAGTCACAATGTAGGTGTGTGAAGTCATAGAATGGAGGTGTGTGAAGTCATAGAATGGAGGTGTGTGAATTCACAGAATGGAGGTGTGTGAAATCATAGAATGGAGGTGTGTGAAGTCACAATGTAGGTGTGTGAAGTCATAGAATGGAGGTGTGTGAAGCCATAGAATCGAGGTGTGTGAAGTCACCGAATGGAGTTGTGTGAACTCAGAATGGAGGTGTGTGAAGTCACAGAATGGAGGTTTGTGAAGTCATAGAATGGATGTTTCTGAAGTAAGAATGAAGTTGTGTGAAGTCACAGAATGGAGGTGTGTGAACTCATAGAATGGAGGTGTGTGAAGTCACAGAATGCAGGTGTGTGAAGTCAGAATGGAGGTGTGTAGTCATAGATTGGAGGTGGGTGAAGTCATAAAAAGGAGGTGTGGGAAATCATAGAATGGAGGAGTGTGAAGTCATAAAATGGAGCTGTGTGAAGTCAGAATGGAGGTGTGTGAAGTCACAGAATGGAGGTGTGTCAACTCAGAATTTAGGTGAGTGAAGTCAAAGAATGGAGGTGTGCGAATTCATAGAAGGGAGGTGTGTGAAGTCATAGAATGGAGGTGTGTGAAGTCAAAATGGAGGTGTGTGAAGTCACAGAATTGAGGTGTGTGAACACAGAATGCAGGTGTGTGAAGTCAAAGAATGGAGGTGTGTGAAGTCATAGTATGGAGGTGTGAGAATTCATAGAATGTATGTTTGTGAAGTAAGAATGAAGGTGTGTGAAGTCACAGAATGGAGGTGTGTGAAGTCAAAATGGTGGTGTGTGAATTCACAAATGGAGGTGTGTGAAGTCAATGAATGGAGGTGTGTGAACTCATAGAATGGAGGTGTGTGAAATCATGAAATGGAGGTTTGTGAAGTCAAACATTGGAAGTGTGGGAAGTAACAAAAAGGAGATGTGTGAAGTCATAGAATGGAGGTGTGTGAAGTCATAGAATGGAGGTGTGTGAATTCACGTAAGGGAGGTGTGTGAAGGCACAGAATGGACGTGTGTGAAGTCATAGAATGGAGGTGTGTGAAGTCATAGAATGGAGGTGTGTGAAAGCACAGAATGGAGGGGTATGAATTCGCAGAATGGAGGTGTGTAAAGACACAGAGAGGAGATGTGTGCATTCACAGAGTGGAGGTGTGTGAAGTCATAGAAAGGAGGTTTGTGAAGTCACAGAATGGAGGTGTGTGAAGTCAGAATGGAGGTATGTGAACTCATAGAATGGAGGTGTGTGAAGTCACAGAATGGAGATGTGTGAAGTCAAATTGGAGTTGTGTGAAGTCATATAATGGAGGTGTGTCAACTCAGAAAGGAGGTCTGTGAAGTCATAGAATGGAGGTGTGTGAAGTCATAGAATGGAGTTGTGTGAAATCATAGAATGGAGGTGTGTGAATTCACAGAATTTAGGTTTGTGAAATCAGAATGGAGGTGTGTGAGGTCAGAATGGAGGTGAGTGAAGTCATAGAATGGAGGTGTGTGCACTCATAGAATGGAGGTGTGTGAAGTCACAATGTAGGTGTGTGAAGTCATAGAATGGAGGTGTGTGAAGTCATAGAATGGAGGTGTGTGAAGTCAGAGAATGGAGGTGTGTGAAGTCATAGAATGGAGGTGTGTGAAGTCAGAATGGAGCTGTGTGAAGTCATAAAATGGAGGTGTGTGAAGTCAGAATGGAGGTGTGTGAAGTCAAAGAATAGAGGTGTGTGAAGTCACAGAATGGAGGTGTGTGAAGTCAAATTGGAGTTGTGTGAAGTCATATAATGGAGGTGTGTCAACTAAGAAAGGAGGTGTGTGAAGTCATAGAATGGAGGTGTCTCAAGTCACAGAATGGAGGTGTGTGAAATCATAGAATGGAGGTGTGTGAAGTCCCAGAATGGAGGTGTGTGAACTCATAGAATGGAGGTGTGTGAAGTCACAGAATGCAGGTTTGTGAAGTCAGAATGGAGGTGTGTAGTCATAGATTGGAGGCGGGTGATGTCATAAAAAGGAGGTGTGGGAAATCATAGAATGGAGGAGTGTGAAGTCATAGAGTGCAGGTGAGTGAAGTCACAGATTCGAGGTCTATGAAGTCATAGAATGGAGGTGTGTGATGTCAAAATGGAGGTGTGTGAAGTCATAGAATAGAGGTGTGTGAAGTCAGAATTGAGGTGTGTGAAGTCATAGATGGAGTTGTGTGAAGTCATAGTATGGAGGTGTGGGATATCATAGAATGGATTTTTGTGAAGTCACAGAATGGAGCTGTGTGAATTCAGAATGGAGGTGTGTGAAGTCATAGAATGGAGGTGTGTGAAGTCAGAATGGAGATGTGTGAACTCATAGAATGGAGGTGTGTGACGTCACAATGGAAGTGTGTGAAGTCATAGAATGGAGTTTTGTGAAGTCATAGAATGGAGCTGTGTGAAGTCAGAATGGAGGTGTGTGAAGTCACAGAACGGAGGTGTGTCAACTCAGAATTTAGGTGTGTGAAGTCAAAGAATGGAGGTGTGCGAAGTCATAGAAGGGAGGTGTGTGAAGTCATAGAATGGAGGTGTGTGAAGTCAGAATGGAGGTGTGTGAAGTCATAGTATTGAGATGTGTGAACACAGCATGGAGGTGTGTGAAGTCAAAGAATGGAGGTGTGTGAAGTCATAGTATAGAGGTGTGTGAAGTCATAGAATGTATGTTTGTGAAGTAAGAATGAAGGTGTGTGAAATCACAGAATTGAGGTGTGTGACGTCACAGAATGGAGGTGTGTGAAGTCATAGAATGGAGGTGTGTGAATTCAGAATGGAGGTGTGTGAAGTCACCGAATGAAGGTGTGAGAACTCAGAATGGAGTTGTGTGAAGTCACAGAATGAAGGTTTGCGAAGTCACAAATGGAGTTGTGGGAAGTCATAAAATGGATGTTTCTGAATTAAGAATGAAGGTGGGTGAAGTCATAGAATGGAGGTTTGTGACGACAAAATTGTGGTGTGTGAACTCATAGAATGGATGTGTGTGAACTCATCGAATGGAGGTGTGTGAAGTCGTGGAATGGAGGTGTGTGAAGTCAAAGAATGGAGGTGTGTGAAGTCAAACAATAATGGTGTGTGAAGTCACAGAATGGAGGTGAATGAATTCATAGAATGGAGGTGTGTGAACTCATAGAATGGAGGTGTGTGAAGTGACAATGTAGGTGTGTAAAGTCATAGAATGGAGGTGTGTTAAATCAAAATGGAGGTGTGTGAAGTCACAGAATTGAGGTGTGTGAAGTCACAGAATGGAGGTGTGTGAAGTCACAGAATGGAGGTGGGCGAAGTCATAGAATGGATGTTTCTGAAGTAACAATGAAGGTGTGTGAAGTCATAGAATGGAGGTGTGTGAAGTCACAGAATGGAGGTGTGTGAAGTCATACAATGGAGATGTGTAAAGTCAGAATGGAGGTGTGTGAAGTCACAGAATGGAGGTGTGTGAACTCAGAATGGAGGTGTGTGAAGTCAAAGAATGGAAGTGTGTGAAGTGAAAATGGATTGTGTGAAGTCAAAGAATGGAGGTGTGTGAAGTCACAGAATGGAGGTGTGTTAAGTCAAAATTGTGGAGTGTGAAGTCACAAATGGAGGTGTGAAGTCAGAATTTAGCTGCGTGAAGTCATAGAATGGAGGTGTGTGAAGACAGAATGGAGGTGTGTGAAGTCACAGAATGGAGGTGTGTTAAGTCAAAATTGTGGAGTGTGAAGTCACAAATGGAGGTGTGAAGTCAGAATTTAGCTGTGTGAACTCATAGAATGGAGGTGTGTGATGTCACAATGGAGGTGTGTGAAGTCATAGAATGGAGGTGTGTCAAGCCAAAAATGAGGTGTGTGAAGTCATAGAATCTAGGTGTGTGAAGTCATAGAATGGAAGTGTGTGAACTCATCGAATGGAGGTGTGTGAAGTCGTGGAATGGAGGTGTGTGAAGTCAAAGAATGGAGGTGTGTGAAGTCAAACAATAGTGGTGTGTGAAGTCACAGAATGGAGGTGAATGAATTCATAGAATGGAGGTGTGTGAACTCAGAGAATGGAGGTGTGTGAAGTGACAATGTAGGTGTGTAAAGTCATAGAATGTAGGTGTGTGAAGTCATAGAATGGAGGTGTGTGAAGTCAGCATGGAGGTGTGTGAAGTCAAGAAATGAGGTGTGTGAAGTCAAAATGGAGGTGTGTGAAGTCAGAATGGAGGTGTGTTGATTCACAGAATGGAGGTATGTGAACTCAGAATGGAGGTGTGTGAAGTCACAGAATGGAGGTGTGTGAACTCAAAATGGAGGTGTGTGAAGTCACCGAAGGGAGGAGTGTGAAGTCACATAATGGAGGTGAGTGAAGTCAAAATGGAGATGTGTTACGTCATAAAATGGAGGTGTGTGAAATCATAGAATGGAGGTTTGTGAAATCACAGAATGGAGGTGTGTGAAGTCAGAGAATGGAGGTTTGTGAAGTCATAGAATGGAGGTATGTAAAGTCAAATTGGAGGTGTGTGAAGTCATAGAATGGAGGTGGTTGGAGTCATAGAATGAACGTGTGTGAAGTCAGAGAACTGAGGTGTGTGAAGTCACAGAATTGACGGGTGTGAAGTCATAGAATGGAGGTGTGTGAAGTCACAGAATTCAGGTGTTTATAGTCATATATTGGAGGTGTGTGAAGTCATAGAATTGAGATGTGTGAAGTCATAGAATGGAGGTGTGTGAAGTCACAGAATGGAGGTGTGTGAAGTCATAGAAGGGAGGTGTGTGAAGTCATAGAACGGAGGAGTGTGAATTCACAGAATGGAGGTGTGGGAAGTAACAGAATGGAGGTGTGTGAAGTCAAAGAATGGAGGTGTGTGAACTCAGAATGGAGGTGTGTAAAGTCACAGAATGGAGGTGTGTGAAATCATAGAATGGATGTGTGTGAATTCATAGAATGGAGGTGTGTGAAGTCACAAAATGGAGGTGTGTGAAGTCACAGATTGGAGGTGTGTGAACTTAGAATGGAGGTGTTTGACGTCACAGAATGGAGGTGTGTGAAGTCATAGAATGGAATTGTGTCAAGTCATAGAATGGAGGTGTGTGAAGGCACAGAATGGAGGTGTGTGAAGTCACCGAATGGAGTTGTGTGAACTCAGAATGAAGGTGTGTGAAGTCACAGAATGGAGGTTTGTGAAGTCATAGAATGGATGTTTCTGAAGTAAGAATGAAGGTGTGTGAAGTCACAGAATGGCGGTGTGTGAACTCATAGAATGGAGGTGTGTGAAGTCACAGAATGCAGGTGTGTGAAGTCAGAATGGAGGTGTGTAGTCATAGTTTGGAGGTGGGTGAAGTCATAAAAAGGAGGTGTGGGAAATCATAGAATGGAGGAGTGTGAAGTCATAGAGTGCAGGTGAGTGAAGTCACAGATTCGAGGTATGTGAAGTCATAGAATGGAGGTGTGTGATGTAAAAATGGAGTGTGCGAATTCATAGAATAGAGGTGTGTGAAGTCAGAATTGAGGTGTGTGAAGTCATAGATGGAGTTGTGTGAAGTCATAGTATGGAGGTGTGTGAAATCATAGAATGGAGTTTTGTGAAGTCACAGAATGGAGCTGTGTGAATTCAGAATGGAGGTGTGTGAAGTCATAGAATGGAGGTGTGTGAAGTCAGAATGGAGATGTGTGAACTCATAGAATGGAGGTGTGTGACGTCACAATGGCAGTGTGTGAAGTCATAGAATGGAGGTGTGTGAAGTCACAGAATGGCGGTGTGTGAAGTCATAGAATGGAGTTTTGTGAAGTCATAGAATGGAGGTGTATGAAGTCACAGAATGGAGGTGTGTGAAGTCACAGAATGGAGGTGTGTCAACTCAGAATTTAGGTGTGTGAAGTCACAGAATGGAGGTGTGCGAAGTCATAGAACGGAGGTGTGTGAAGTCATAGAATGGAGGTGTGTGAAGTCAAAATGGAGGTGTGTGAAGTCACAGAATTGAGGTGTGTGAACACAGAATGGAGGTGTGTGAAGTCACAGAATGGAGGTGTGTGAAGTCATAGCATGGAGGTGTGAGAAGTCATAGAAGGTATGTTTGTGAAGTAAGAATGAAGGTGTGTGAAGTCACAGAATTGAGGTGTGTGACGTCACAGTATGGAGGTGTGTGAAGTCATAGAATGGAGGTGTGTGAATTCAGAATGGAGGTGTGTGAAGTCACCGAATGGAGGTGTGTGAACTCAGAATGGGGGTGTGTGAAGTCACAGAAGGAAGGTTTGCGAAGTCACAAATGGAGTTGTGGGAAGTCATAAAATGGATGTTTCTGAATTAAGAATGAAGGTGGGTGAAGTCATAGAATGGAGGTTTGTGAAGACAAAATTGTGGTGTGTGAACTCATAGAATGGATGTGTGTGAACTCATCGAATGGAGGTGTGTGAAGTCGTGGAATGGAGGTGTGTGAAGTCAAAGAATGGAGGTGTGTGAAGTCAAACAATAGGGGTGTGTGAAGTCACAGAATGGAGGTGAGTGAAGTCATAGAATGGATTTGTGTGAACTCATAGAATGGAGGTGTGTGAAGTGACAATGTAGGTGTGTAAAGTCATAGAATGGAGGTGTGTTATACCAAAATGGAGGTGTGTGAAGTCACAGAATTGAGGTGTGTGAAGTCAAAATAGAGGTGTGTGAGGTCAAAGAATGGAGGTGTGTGAAGTCACAGAATGAAGGAGTGTGAAGTCAAAATGGTGGTGTGTGAATTCACAAATGGAGGTGTGTGAAATCTCAGAATGTAGGTGTGTGAAGTCAAAATGGAGGTGTGTGAAGTCAAAGAATGGAGGTGTGTGAACTCATAGAATGGAGGTGTGTGAAATCATGGAATGGACGTTTTTGAAGTCAAACATTGGAAGTGTGGGAAGTTACAAAAAGGAGATGTGTGAAGTCATAGAATGGAGGTGTGTGAAGTCATAGAATGGAGGAGTGTGAAGTCAGAATGGAGATTTGTGAAGTCGCAGAATGGAGGTGTGTGAAGGCATAGAATGTTGGTGTATGAAGTCGTAGAAGGGAGGTGTATGAAGTCATAGAATGGAGGTGTGTGAAGTCAGAGTGCAGGTGTGTGAAGTCATAGAATGGAGGTTTGTGAAGTCATGGACTGGATGTGTGTGAAGTCATAGAATGGAAGTGTGTGAAGTCATAGAATGGAGGTGTGTGATGTCATCGAATGGAGGTGTGTGAAGTCATAGAATGGAGATGTGTGAATTCACATAAGGGAGGAGTGTGAAGGCACAGAATGGACGTGTGTGAAGTCAAAATGGAGGTTTGTGAAGTCATAAAATGGAGGTGTGTGAAGTCATAGAATGGAGGTGTGTGAACTCATAGAATGGAGGTGTGTGAAGTCAGAGAATGGAGGTGTGTGAAGTCAAATTGGAGTTGTGTGAAGTCATATAATGGAGGTGTGTCAACTCAGAAAGGAGGTGTGTGAAGTCATAGAATGGTGGTGTGTGAAGTCATCGAATGGAGGTGTGTGAAGTCAGAATGGAGATGTGTGAACTCATAGAATGGAGGTGTGTGACGTCACAATGGAAGTGTGTGAAGTCATAGAATGGAGGTGTGTGAAGTCACAGAATGGCGGTGTGTGAAGTCATAGAATGGAGTTTTGTGAAGTCATAGAATGGAGCTGTGTGAAGTCAGAATGGAGGTGTGTAAAGTCACAGAATGGAGGTGTGTCAACTCAGAATTTAGGTGTGTGAAGTCACAGAATGGAGGTGTGCGAAGTCATAGAAGGGAGGTGTGTGAAGTCATAGAATGGAGGTGTGTGAAGTCAAAATGGAGGTGTGTGAAGTCACAGAATGGAGGTGTGTGAACACAGAATGGAGGTGTGTGAAGTCAAAGAATGGAGGTGTGTGAAGTCATAGAATGGAGGTGTGTGAACTCATAGAATGGAGGTGTGTGAAGTGACAATGTAGGTGTGTAAAGTCATAGAATGGAGGTATGCTAAATCAAAATGGAGGTGTGTGAAGTCACAGAATTGAGGTGTGTGAAGTCAAAATAGAGGTGTGTGAGGTCAAAGAATGGAGGTGTGTGAAGTCACAGAATGGAGGAGTGTGAAGTCAAAATGGTGGTGTGTGAATTCACAAATGGAGGTGTGTGAAATCTCAGAATGTAGGTGTGTGAAGTCAAAATGGAGGTGTGTGAAGTCAAAGAATGGAGGTGTGTGAACTCATAGAATGGAGGTGTGTGAAATCATGGAATGGACGTTTTTGAAGTCAAACATTGGAAGTGTGGGAAGTTACAAAAAGGAGATGTGTGAAGTCATAGAATGGAGGTGTGTGAAGTCATAGAATGGAGGAGTGTGAAGTCAGAATGGAGATTTGTGAAGTCGCAGAATGGAGGTGTGTGAAGGCATAGAATGTTGGTGTATGAAGTCATAGAAGGGAGGTGTATGAAGTCATAGAATGGAGGTGTGTGAAGTCAGAGTGCAGGTGTGTGAAGTCATAGAATGGAGGTTTGTGAAGTCATGGACTGGATGTGTGTGAAGTCATAGAATGGAAGTGTGTGAAGTCATAGAATGGAGGTGTGTGATGTCATCGAATGGAGGTGTGTGAAGTCATAGAATGGAGATGTGTGAATTCACATAAGGGAGGAGTGTGAAGGCACAGAATGGACGTGTGTGAAGTCAAAATGGAGGTTTGTGAAGTCATAGAATGGAGGTGTGTGAAGTCATAGAATGAAGGTGTGTGAAATCACAGAAGGAGGCGTATGAATTCGCAGAATGGAGGTGTGTAAAGACACAGAGTGGAGATGTGTGCATTCACAGAGTGGAGCTGTGTGAAGTCATAGAAAGGAGGTTTGTGAAGTCACAGAATGGAGGTGTGTGAACTCATAGAATGGAGGTGTGTGAAGTCAGAGAATGGAGGTGTGTGAAGTCAAATTGGAGTTGTGTGAAGTCATATAATGGAGGTGTGTCAACTCAGAAAGGAGGTGTGTGAAGTCATAGAATGGTGGTGTGTGAAGTCATCGAATGGAGGTGTGTGAAGTCAGAATGGAGATGTGTGAACTCATAGAATGGAGGTGTGTGACGTCACAATGGAAGTGTGTGAAGTAATAGAATGGAGGTGTGTGAAGTCACAGAATGGCGGTGTGTGAAGTCATAGAATGGAGTTTTGTGAAGTCATAGAATGGAGCTGTGTGAAGTCAGAATGGAGGTGTGTAAAGTCACAGAATGGAGGTGTGTCAACTCAGAATTTAGGTGTGTGAAGTCACAGAATGGAGGTGTGCGAAGTCATAGAAGGGAGGTGTGTGAAGTCATAGAATGGAGGTGTGTGAAGTCAAAATGGAGGTGTGTGAAGTCACAGAATGGAGGCGTGTGAACACAGAATGGAGGTGTGTGAAGTCAAAGAATGGAGGTGTGTGAAGTCATAGAATGGAGGTGTGTGAACTCATAGAATGGAGGTGTGTGAAGTGACAATGTAGGTGTGTAAAGTCATAGAATGGAGGTGTGCTAAATCAAAATGGAGGTGTGTGAGGTCACAGAATTGAGGTGTGTGAAGTCAAAATAGAGGTGTGTGCGGTCAAAGAATGGAGGTGTGTGAAGTCACAGAATGGAGGAGTGTGAAGTCAAAATGGTGGTGTGTGAATTCACAAATGGAGGTGTGTGAAATCTCAGAATGTAGGTGTGTGAAGTCAAAATGGAGGTGTGTGAAGTCAAAGAATGGAGGTGTGTGAACTCATAGAATGGAGGTGTGTGAAATCATGGAATGGACGTTTTTGAAGTCAAACATTGGAAGTGTGGGAAGTTATAAAAAGGAGATGTGTGAAGTCATAGAATGGAGGTGTGTGAAGTCATAGAATGGAGGAGTGTGAAGTCAGAATGGAGATTTGTGAAGTCGCAGAATGGAGGTGTGTGAAGGCATAGAATGTTGGTGTATGAAGTCATAGAAAGGAGGTGTATGAAGTCATAGAATGGAGGTGTGTGAAGTCAGAGTGCAGGTGTGTGAAGTCATAGAATGGAGGTTTGTGAAGTCATGGACTGGAGGTGTGTGAAGTCATAGAATGGAAGTGTGTGAAGTCATAGAATGGAGGTGTGTGAAGTCAGAATGGAGGTGTGTGAAGTCACAGAATGGAGGTGTGTCAACTCAGAATTTAGGTGTGTGAAGTCACAGAATGGAGGTGTGCGAAGTCATAGAAGGGAGGTGTGTGAAGTCATAGAATGGAGGTGTGTGAAGTCAAAATGGAGGTGTGTGAAGTCACAGAATGGAGGTGTGTGAACACAGAATGGAGGTGTGTGAAGTCAAAGAATGGAGGTGTGTGAAGTCATAGTATGGAGGTGTGAGAAGTCATAGAAGGTATGTTTGTGAAGTAAGAATGAAGGTGTGTGAAGTCACAGAATTGAGGTGTGTGGAGTCACAGAATGGAGGTGTGTGAAGTCATAGAATGGAGGTGTGTGAATTCAGAATGGAGGTGTGTGAGGTCACCGAATGGAGGTGTGTGAACTCAGAATGGAGGTGTGTGAAGTCACAGAATGAAGGTTTGCGAAGTCACAAATGGAGTTGTGGGAAGTCATAAAATATATGTTTCTGAATTAAGAATGAAGGTGGGTGAAGTCATAGAATGGAGGTTTGTGAAGACAAAATTGTGGTGTGTGAACTCATAGAATGGATGTGTGTGAACTCATCGAATGGAGGTGTGTGAAGTCGTGGAATGGAGGTGTGTGAAGTCAAAGAATGGAGGTGTGTGAAGTCAAACAATAGTGGTGTGTGAAGTCAAAGAATGGAGGTGAGTGAAGTCATAGAATGGAGGTGTGTGAACTCATAGAATGGAGGTGTGTGAAGTGACAATGTAGGTGTGTAAAGTCATAGAATGGAGGTGTGTTAAATCAAAATGGAGGTGTGTGAAGTCACAGAATTGAGGTGTGTGAAGTCAAAATAGAGGTGTGTGAGGTCAAAGAATGGAGGTGTGTGAAGTCACAGAATGGAGGAGTGTGAAGTCAAAATGGTGGTGTGTGAATTCACAAATGGAGGTGTGTGAAGTCTCAGAATGTAGGTGTGTGAAGTCAAAATGGAGGTGTGTGAAGTCAAAGAATGGAGGTGTGTGAACTCATAGAATCGAGGTGTGTGAAATCATGGAATGGAGGTTTGTGAAGTCAAACATTGGAAGTGTGGGAAGTTACAAAAAGGAGATGTGTGAAGTCATAGAATGGAGGTGTGTGAAGTCATAGAATGGAGGAGTGTGAAGTCAGAATGGAGATTTGTGAAGTCACAGAATGGAGGTGTGTGAAGGCATAGAATGTTGGTGTATGAAGTCATAGAAAGGAGGTGTATGAAGTCATAGAATGGAGGTGTGTGAAGTCAGAGTGCAGGTGTGTGAAGTCATAGAATGGAGGTTTGTGAAGTCATGGACTGGAGGTGTGTGAAGTCATAGAATGGAAGTGTGTGAAGTCATAGAATGGAGGTGTGTGATGTCATAGAATGGAGGTGTGTGAAGTCATAGAATGGAGGTGTGTGAATTCACACAAGGGAGGAGTGTGAAGGCACAGAATGGACGTGTGTGAAGTCAAAATGGAGGTTTGTGAAGTCATAGAATGGAGGTGTGTTAAGTCATAGAATGAAGGTGTGTGAAATCACAAAATGGAGGGGTATGAATTCGCAGAATGGAGGTGTGTAAAGACACAGAGTGGAGATGTGTGCATTCACAGAGTGGAGCTGTGTGAAGTCATAGAAAGGAGGTTTGTGAAGTCACAGAATGGAGGTGTGTGAACTCATAGAATGTAGTTGTGTGAAGTCACAGAATGGAGGTGTGTGAAGTCAAATTGGAGTTGTGTGAAGTCATATAATGGAGGTGTGTCAACACAGAAAGGAGGTGTGTGAAGTCATAGAATGGAGGTGTCTGAAGTCATAGAATGGAGTTGTGTGAAATCATAGAATGGAGGTGGGTGAATTCACAGAATTTAGGTTTGTGAAGTCAGAATGGAGGTGTGTGAGGTCAGAATGGAGGTGAGTGAAGTCATAGAATGGAGGTGTGTGAACTCATAGAATGGAGGTGTGTGAAGTCACAATGTAGGTGTGTGAAGTCATAGAATGGAGGTGTGTGAAGTCATAGAATGGAGGTGTGTGAAGTCACAGAATGGAGGTGTGTGAAATCATAGAATGGAGGTGTGTGAATTCACAATGTAGGTGTGTGAAGTCATAGAATGGAGGTGTGTGAAGTCATAGAATGGAGGTGTGTGAAGTCATAGAATGGAGGTGTGTGAAGTCAGAATGGAGGTGTGTGAAGTCATAGAATTGAGGTGTGTGAACACAGAATGGAGGTGTGTGAAGTCAAAGAATGGAGGTGTGTGAAGTCATAGTATAGAGGAGTGTGAAGTCATAAAATGTATGTTTGTGAAGTAAGAATGAAGGTGTGTGAAGTCAAAGAATTGAGGTGTGTGACGTCACAGAATGGAGCTGTGTGAAGTCATAGAATGGAGGTGTGTGAATTCAGAATGGCTGTGTGTGAAGTCACCGAAGGGAGGTGTGTGAACTCAGAATGGAGGTGTGTGAAGTCACCGAATGAAGGTTTGCGAAGTCACAAATGGAGTTTTGGGAAGTCATAAAATGGATGTTTCTGAATTAAGAATGAAGGTGGGTGAAGTCATAGAATGGAGGTTTGTGAAGACAAAATTGTGGTGTGTGAACTCATAGAATGGATGTGTGTGAACTCATCGAATGGAGGTGTGTGAAGTCGTGGAATGGAGGTGTGTGAAGTCAAAGAATGGAGGTGTGTGAAGTCAAACAATAGTGGTGTGTGAAGTCACAGAATGGAGGTGAATGAAGTCATAGAATGGAGGTGTGTGAGCTCATAGAATGGAGGTGTGTGAAGTGACAATGTAGGTGTGTAAAGTCATAGAATGGAGGTGTGTGAAGTCATAGAATGGAGGTGTGTTAAATCAAAATGGAGGTGTGTGAAGTCACAGAATTGAGGTGTGTGAAGTCACAGAGTGGAGGTGTGTGAAGTCACAGAATGGAGGTGGGCGAAGTCATAGAATGGATGTTTCTGAAGTAACAATGAAGGTGTGTGAAGTCATAGAATGGAGGTGTGTTGAAGTCACAGAATGGGGGTGTGTGAAGTCATACAATGGAGATGTGTAAAGTCAGAATGGAGGTGTGTGAAGTCACAGAATGGAGGTGTGTGAACTCAGAATGGAGGTGTGTGAAGTCATAGAATAGAGCTGTGTGAAGTCATAGAATGGAGGTGTGTGAAGTCAGCATGGAGGTGTGTGAAGTCAAGAAATGAGGTGTGTGAAGTCAAAATGGAGGTGTGTGAAGTCAGAATGGAGGTGTGTTGATTCACAGAATGGAGGTATGTGAACTCAGAATGGAGGTGTGTGAAGTCACAGAATGGAGGTGTGTGAAATGATAGCATGGAGGTATGTGAAATCATAGAATGGAAGTGTGTGAAGTCATAGAATGGAGGTGTGTGAAGTCATAGAATGTAGATGTGTGAAGTCATAGAATGGAAGTGTGTGAAGTCACAGAAGGGAGGAGTATGAAGTCACATAATGGAGGTGAGTGAAGTCAAAATGGAGGTGTGTGACGTCATAAAATGGAGATGTGTGGAATCATAGAATGGAGGTTTGTGAAATCACAGAATGGAGGTGTGTGAAGTCAGAGAATGGAGGTTTGTGAAGTCATAGAATGGAGGTGGGTGAAGTCATAGAATGAACGTGTGTGAAGTCAGAGAACTGAGGTGTGTGAAGTCACAGAATTGACGGGTATGAAGTCATAGAATGGAGGTGGTGCAGTCACAGAATTCAGATGTTTATAGTCATATATTGGAGGTGTGTGAAGTCATAGAATTGAGATGTGTGAAGTCATAGAATGGAGGTGTGTGAAGTCACAGAATGGAGGTGTGTGAAGTCATAGAAGGGAGGTGTGTGAAGTCATAGAACGGAGGTGTGTGAAGTCACAGAATGGAGGTGTGGGAAGTAACAGGATGGAGGAGTGTGAAGTCACAGATTGGAGGTGTGTGAAGTCATAGAATGGATGAGTGTGAATTCATAGAATGGAGGTGTGTGAAGTCACAAAATGGAGGTGTGTGAAGTCACAGATTGGAGGTGTGTGAACTTAGAATGGAGGTGTTTGACGTCACAGAATGGAGGTGTGTGAATTCATAGAATGGAACTGTGTGAAGTCATAGAATGGAGGTGTGTGAAGGCACAGAATGAAGGTGTGTGAAGTCACGGAATGGAGTTGTGTGAACTCAGAATGAAGGTGTGTGAAGTCACAGAATGGAGGTTTGTGAAGTCATAGAATGGATGTTTCTGAAGTAAGAATGAAGGTGTGTGAAGTCACAGAATGGAGGTGTGTGAACTCATAGAATGGAGGTGTGTGAAGTCACAGAATACAGGTGTGTGAAGTCAGAATGGAGGTGTGTAGTCATAGATTGGAGGTGGGTGAAGTCATAAAAAGGAGGTGTGGGAAATCATAGAATTGAGGAGTGTGAAGTCATAGAGTGCAGGTGAGTGAAGTCACAGATTCGAGGTCTGTGAAGTCATACAATGGAGGTGTGTGATGTAAAAATGGAGTGTGCGAAGTCACAGAATAGAGGTGTGTGAAGTCAGAATTGAGGTGTGTGAAGTCATAGATGGAGTTGTGTGAAGTCATAGTATGGAGGTGTGTGAAATCATAGAATGGAGTTTTGTGAAGTCACAGAATGGAGCTGTGTGAATTCAGAATGGAGGTATGTGAAGTCATAGAATGGAGGTGTGTGAAGTCAGAATGGAGATGTGTGAACTCATAGAATGGAGGTGTGTGACGTCACAATGGAAGTGTGTGAAGTCATAGAATGGAGGTGTGTGAAGTCACAGAATGGCGGTGTGTGAAGTCATAGAATGGAGTTTTGTGAAGTCATAGAATGGAGCTGTGTGAAGTCAGAATGGAGGTGTGTGAAGTCACAGAAGGGAGGTGTGTCAACTCAGAATTTAGGTGTGTGAAGTCAAAGAATGGAGGTTTGCGAATTCAAAGAATGGAGGTGTGTGAAGTCATAGAATGGAGGGGTGTGAAGTCAAAATGGAGGTGTGTGAAGTCACAGGATTGAGGTGTGTGAACAAAGAATGGAGGTGTGTGAAATCATGGAATGGAGGTTTGTGAAGTCTAACATTGGAAGTGTGGGAAGTTACAAAAAGGAGATGTGTGAAGTCATAGAATGGAAGTGTGTGAAGTCATAGAATGGAGGAGCGTGAAGTCAGAATGGAGATTTGTGAAGTCTCAGAATGGAGGTGTGTGAAGGCATAGAATGTTGGTGTATGAAGTCATAGAAGGGAGGTGTATGAAGTCATAGAATGGAGGTGTGTGAAGTCAGAGTGCAGGTGTGTGAAGTCATAGCACGGAGGTTTATGAAGTCATGGACTGGAGGTGTGTGAAGTCATAGAATGGAAGTGTGTGAAGTCATAGAATGGAGGTGTGTGATGTCATCGAATGGAGGTGTGTGAAGTCCTAGAATGGAGATGTGTGAATTCACATAATGGAGGAGGGTGAAGGCACAGAATGGACGTGTGTGAAGTCAAAATGGAGGTTTGTGAAGTCATAGAATGGAGGTGTGTGAAGTCATAGAATGAAGGTGTGTGAAATCACAGAATGGAGGCGTATGAATTCGCAGAATGGAGGTGTGTAAAGACACAGAGTGGAGATGTATGCATTCACAGAGTGGAGCTGTGTGAAGTCATAGAAAGGAGGTTTGTGAAGTCACAGAATGGAGGTGTGTGAAATCATAGAATGGAGGTGTGTGAAGTCACAGAATGGAGGTGTGTGAAGTCAAATTGGAGTTATGTGAAGTCATATAATGGAGGTGTGTCAACTCAGAAAGGAGGTGTGTGAAGTCATAGAATGGAGGTGTGTGAAGTCATAGAATGGAGGTGTGTGAAGTCAGAATGGAGATGTGTGAACTCACAGAATGGAGGTGTGTGACGTCACAATGGAAGTGTGTGAAGTCATGGAATGGAGGTGTGTGAAGTCACAGAATGGCGGTGTGTGAAGTCATAGAATGGAGTTTTGTGAAGTCATAGAATGGAGCTGTGTGAAGTCAGAATGGAGGTGTGTGAAGTCACAGAATGGAGGTGTGTGAAGGCATAGAATGTTGGTGTATGAAGTCATAGAAGGGAGGTGTATGAAGTCATAGAACGGAGGTGTGTGAAGTCAGAGTGCAGGTGTGTGAAGTCATAGAATGGAGGTTTATGAAGTCATGGACTGGAGGTGTGTGAAGTCATAGAATGGAAGTGTGTGAAGTCATAGAATGGAGGTGTGTGATGTCATCAAATGGAGGTGTGTGAAGTCGTAGAATGGAGATGTGTGAATTCACATAAGGGAGGAGGGTGAAGGCACAGAATGGACGTGTGTGAAGTCAAAATGGAGGTTTGTGAAGTCATAGAATGGAGGTGTGTGAAGTCATAGAATGAAGGTGTGTGAAATCACAGAATGGAGGCGTATGAATTCGCAGAATGGAGGTGTGTAAAGACACAGAGTGGAGATGTGTGCATTCACAGAGTGGAGCTGTGTGAAGTCATAGAAAGGAGGTTTGTGAAGTCACAGAATGGAGGTGTGTGAACTCATAGAATGGAGGTGTGTGAAGTCACAGAATGGAGGTGTGTGAAGTCAAATTGGAGTTGTGTGAAGTCATATAATGGAGGTGTGTCAACTCAGAAAGGAGGTGTGTGAAGTCATAGAATGGAGGTGTGTGAAGTCATAGAATGGAGGTGTGTGAAGTCAGAATGGAGATGTGTGAACTCATAGAATGGAGGTGTGTGACGTCACAATGGAAGTGTGTGAAGTCATAGAATGGAGGTGTGTGAAGTCACAGAATGGCGGTGTGTGAAGTCATAGAATGGAGTTTTGTGAAGTCATAGAATGGAGCTGTGTGAAGTCAGAATGGAGGTGTGTGAAGTCACAGAATGGAGGTGTGTCAACTCAGAATTTAGGTGTGTGAAGTCACAGAATGGAGGTGTGCAAAGTCATAGAAGGGAGGTGTGTGAAGTCATAGAATGGAGGTGTGTGAAGTCAAAATGGAGGTGTGTGAAGTCACAGAATTGAGGTGTGTGAACACAGAATGGAGGTGTGTGAAGTCAAAGAATGGAGGTGTGTGAAGTCATAGTATGGAGGTGTGAGAAGTCATAGAAGGTATGTTTGTGAAGTAAGAATGAAGGTGTGTGAAGGCACAGAATTGAGGTGTGTGACGTCACAGAATGGAGGTGTGTGAAGTCATAGAATGGAGGTGTGTGAATTCAGTATGGAGGTGTGTGAAATCACCGAATGGAGGTGTGTGAACTCAGAATGGAGGTGTGTGAAGTCACAGAATGAAGGTTTGCGAAGTCACAAATGGAGTTGTGGGAAGTCATAAAATGAATGTTTCTGAATTAAGAATGAAGGTGGGTGAAGTCATAGAATGGAGGTTTGTGAAGACAAAATTGTGGTGTGTGAACTCATAGAATGGATGTGTGTGAACTCATCGAATGGAGGTGTGTGAAGTCGTGGAATGGAGGTGTGTGAAGTCAAAGAATGGAGGTGTGTGAAGTCAAACAATAGTGGTGTGTGAAGTCACAGAATGGAGGTGAGTGAAGTCATAGAATGGAGGTGTGTGAACTCATAGAATGGAGGTGTGTGAAGTCAGAGTGCAGGTGTGTCAAGTCATAGAATGGAGGTTTGTGAAGTCATGGACTGGAGGTGTGTGAAGTCATAGAATGGAAGTGTGTGAAGTCATAGAATGGAGGTGTGTGATGTCATAGAATGAAGGTGTGTGAAGTCATAGAATGGAGTTGTGTGAAATCATAGAATGGAGGTGTGTAAATTCACAGAATTTAGGTTTGTGAAATCAGAATGGAGGTGTGTGAGGTCAGAATGGAGGTGAGTGAAGTCATAGAATGGAGGTGTGTGAACTCATAGAATGGAGGTGTGTGAAGTCACAATGTAGGTGTGTGAAGTCATAGAATGGAGGTGTGTGAAGTGATAGAATGGAGGTGTGTGAAGTGACAGAATGGAGGTGTGTGTAGTCATAGAATGGAGGTGTGTGAAGTAAGAATGGAGCTGTGTGAAGTCATAGAATGGAGGTGTGTGAAGTCACAATGGAGGTGTGTGAACTCATAGAATGGAGGTGTGTGAAGTCACAGAATGGAGGTGTGTGAAGTCACAATGTAGGTGTGTGAAGTCATAGAATGGAGGTGTGTGAAGTCACAGAATCGAGGTGTGTGAAGTCACAGAATGGAGGTGTGTGAAATCATAGAATGGAGGTGTGTGAAGTCACAATGTAGGTGTGTGAAGTCATAGAATGGAGGTGTGTGAAGTCATAGAATGGAGGTGTGTGAAGTCAAAGAATGGAGGTGTGTGAAGTCATAGTATGGAGGTGTGAGAAGTCATAGAAGGTATGTTTGTGAAGTAAGAATGAAGGTGTGTGAAGTCACAGAATTGAGGTGTGTGACGTCACAGAATGGAGGTGTGTGAAGTCATAGAATGGAGGTGTGTGAATTCAGTATGGAGGTGTGTGAAGTCACCGAATGGAGGTGTGTGAACTCAGAATGGAGGTGTGTGAAGTCACAGAATGAAGGTTTGCGAACTCACAAATGGAGTTGTGGGAAGTCATAAAATGAATGTTTCTGAATTAAGAATGAAGGTGGGTGAAGTCATAGAATGGAGGTTTGTGAAGACAAAATTGTGGTGTGTGAACTCAAAGAATGGATGTGTGTGAACTCATCGAATGGAGGTGTGTGAAGTCGTGGAATGGAGGTGTGTGAAGTCAAAGAATGGAGGTGTGTGAAGTCAAACAATAGTGGTGTGTGAAGTCACAGAATGGAGGTGAGTGAAGTCATAGAATGGAGGTGTGTGAACTCATAGAATGGAGGTGTGTGAAGTCAGAGTGCAGGTGTGTGAAGTCATAGAATGGAGGTTTGTGAAGTCATGGACTGGAGGTGTGTGAAGTCATAGAATGGAAGTGTGTGAAGTCATAGAATGGAGGTGTGTGATGTCATAGAATGAAGGTGTGTGAAGTCATAGAATGGAGTTGTGTGAAGTCACAGAATGGAGGTGTGTGAAATCATAGAATGGAGGTGTGTGAAGTCACAATGTAGGTGTGTGAAGTCATAGAATGGAGGTGTGTGAAGTCATAGAATGGAGGTGTGTGAAGTCAAAGAATGGAGGTGTGTGAAGTCACAATGTAGGTGTGTGAAGTCATAGAATGGAGGTGTGTGAAGTGATAGAATGGAGGTGTGTGAAGTGACAGAATGGAGGTGTGTGTAGTCATAGAATGGAGGTGTGTGAAGTAAGAATGGAGCTGTGTGAAGTCATAGAATGGAGGTGTGTGAAGTCACAATGGAGGTGTGTGAACTCATAGAATGGAGGTGTGTGAAGTCACAGAATGGAGGTGTGTGAAGTCACAATGTAGGTGTGTGAAGTCATAGAATGGAGGTGTGTGAAGTCATAGAATGGAGGTGTGTGAAGTCACAGAATGGAGGTGTGTGAAATCATAGATTGGAGGTGTGTGAAGTCACAATGTAGGTGTGTGAAGTCATGGAATGGAGGTGTGTGAAGTCATAGAATGGAGGTGTGTGAAGTCATAGAATGGAGGTGTGTGAAGTCAGAATGGAGGTGTGTGAAGTCATAGAATTGAGGTGTGTGAACACAGAATGGAGGTGTGTGAAGTCAAAGAATGGAGGTGTGTGAAGTCATAGTATAGAGGTGTGTGAAGTCATAAAATGTACGTTTGTGAAGTAAGAATGAAGGTGTGTGAAGTCACAGAATTGAGTTGTGTGACGTCACAGAATGGAGGTGTGAAGTCATAGAATGGAGGTGTGTCAATTCAGAATGGCTGTGTGTGAAGTCACCGAAGGGAGGTGTGTGAACTCAGAATGGAGGTGTGTGAAGTCACCGAATGAAGGGTTGCGAAGTCACAAATGGAATTTTGGGAAGTCATAAAATGGATGTTTCTGAATTAAGAATGAAGGTGGGTGAAGTCATAGAATGGAGGTTTGTGAAGACAAAATTGTGGTGTGTGAACTCATAGAATGGATGTGTGTGAACTCATCGAATGGAGGTGTGTGAAGTCGTGGAATGGAGGTGTGTGAAGTCAAAGAATGGAGGTGTGTGAAGTCAAACAATAGTGGTGTGTGAAGTCACAGAATGGAGGTGAATGAATTCATAGAATGGAGGTGTGTGAACTCATAGAATGGAGGTGTGTGAAGTGACAATGTAGGTGTGTAAAGTCATAGAATGGAGGTGTGTGAAGTCATAGAATGGAGGTGTGTTAAATCAAAATGGAGGTGTGTGAAGTCACAGAATTGAGGTGTGTGAAGTCACAGAATGGAGGTGTGTGAAGTCACAGAATGGAGGTGGGCGAAGTCATAGAATGGATGTTTCTGAAGTAACAATGAAGGTGTGTGAAGTCATAGAATGGAGGTGTGTGAAGTCACAGAATGGAGGTGTGTGAAGTCATACAATGGAGATGTGTAAAGTCAGAATGGAGGTGTGTGAAGTCACAGAATGGAGGTGTGTTAACTCAGAATGGAGGTGTGTGAAGTCATAGAATAGAGCTGTGTGAAGTCATAGAATGGAGGTGTGTGAAGTCAGCATGGAGGTGTGTGAAGTCAAGAAATGAGGTGTGTGAAGTCAAAATGGAGGTGTGTGAAGTCAGAATGGAGGTGTGTTGATTCACAGAATGGAGGTATGTGAACTCAGAATGGAGGTGTGTGAAGTCACAGAATGGAGGTGTGTGAAATGATAGCATGGAGGTATGTGAAATCATAGAATGGAAGTGTGTGAAGTCATAGAATGGAGGTGTGTGAAGTCATAGAACGGAGGTGTGTGAAGTCACAGAATGGAGGTGTGGGAAGTAACAGGATGGAGGAGTGTGAAGTCAAAGAATGGAGTTGTGTGAACTCAGAATGGAGGTGTGTAAAGTCACAGAATGGAGGTGCGTGAAGTCATAGAATGGATGTGTGTGAATTCATAGAATGGAGGTGTGTGAAGTCAGAGAATGGAGGTTTGTGAAGTCATAGAATGGAGGTGGGTGAAGTCATAGAATGAACGTGTGTGAAGTCAGAGAACTGAGGTGTGTGAAGTCACAGAATTGACGGGTATGAAGTCATAGAATGGAGGTGTGTGAAGTCACAGAATTCAGGTGTTTATAGTCATATATTGGAGGTGTGTTAAGTCATAGAATGGAGGTGTGTGAAGTCATAGAATGGAGGTGTGTGAAGTCACAGAATGGAGGTGTGTGAAGTCATAGAAGGGAGGTGTGTGAAGTCATAGAACGGAGGTGTGTGAAGTCACAGAATGGAGGTGTGGGAAGTAACAGGATGGAGGAGTGTGAAGTCAAAGAATGGAGTTGTGTGAACTCAGAATGGAGGTGTGTAAAGTCACAGAATGGAGGTGTGTGAAGTCATAGAATGGATGTGTGTGAATTCATAGAATGGAAGTGTGTGAAGTCACAAAATGGAGGTGTGTGAAGTCACAGATTGGAGGTGTGTGAACTTAGAATGGAGGTGTTTGACGTCACAGAATGGAGGTGTGTGAAGTCATAGAATGGAAGTGTGTGAAGTCATAGAATGGAGGTGTGTGAAGGCACAGAATGAAGGTGTATGAAGTCACGGAATGGAGTTGTGTGAACTCAGAATGAAGGTGTGTGAAGTCACAGAATGGAGGTTTGTGAAGTCATAGAATGGATGTTTCTGAAGTAAGAATGAAGGTGTGTGAAGTCACAGAATGGAGGTGTGTGAACTCATAGAATGGAGGTGTGTGAAGTCACAGAATGCAGGTGTGTGAAGTCAGAATGGAGGTGTGTAGTCATAGATTGGAGGTGGGTGAAGTCATAAAAAGGAGGTGTGGGAAATCATAGAATGGAGGAGTGTGAAGTCATAGAGTGCAGGTGAGTGAAATCACAGATTCGAGGTCTGTGAAGTCATAGAATGGAGGTGTGTGATGTAAAAATGGAGTGTGCGAAGTCACAGAATAGAGGTGTGTGAAGTCAGAATTGAGGTGTGTGAAGTCATAGATGGAGTTGTGTGAAGTCATAGTATGGAGGTGTGTGAAATCATAGAATGGAGTTTTGTGAAGTCACAGAATGGACCTGTGTGAATTCAGAATGGAGGTGTGTGAAGTCTTAGAATGGAGGTGTGTGAAGTCAGAATGGAGATGTGTGAACTCATAGAATGGAGGTGTGTGACGTCACAATGGAAGTGTGTGAAGTCATAGAATGGAGGTGTGTGAAGTCACAGAATGGCGGTGTGTGAAGTCATAGAAGGGAGTTTTGTGAAGTCATAGAATGGAGCTGTGTGAAGTCAGAATGGAGGTGTGTGAAGTCAAAGAATGGAGGTTTGCGAATTCATAGAAGGGAGGTGTGTGAAGTCATAGAATGGAGGTGTGTGAAGTCAAAATGGAGGTGTGTGAAGTCACAGGATTGAGGTGTGTGAACACAGAATGGAGGTGTGTGAAGTCAAAGAATGGAGGTGTGTGAAGTCATAGTATGGAGGTGTGAGAAGTCATAGAATGTATGTTTGTGAAGTAAGAATGAAGGTGTGTGAAGTCACAGAATTGAGCTGTGTGACGTCACAGAATGGAGGTGTGTGAAGTCATAGAATGGAGGTGTGTGAAGTCAGAATGGAGGTGTGTGAACTCATAGAATGGATGTGTGTGAACTCATCGAATGGAGGTGTGTGAAGTCGTGGAATGGAGGTGTGTGAAGTCAAAAATGGAGGTGTGTGAAGACAAAATGTTGGTGTGTGAACACATAGAATGGATGTGTGTGAACTCATCGAATGGAGGTGTGTGAAGTCGTAAAATGGAGGTGTGTGAAGTCAAAGAATGGAGGTGTGTGAAGTCAAACAATAGTGGTGTGTGAAGTCACAGAATGGAGGTTTGTGAAGTCACAGAATGGAAGTGTGTGAAGTCAAAATAGAGGTGTGTGAAGTCAAAGAATGGAGGTGTGTGAAGTCACAGAATGGAGGTGAGTAATGTCAAAATTGTGGTGTGTGAATTCACAAATGGAGGTGTGTGAAGTCACAGAATGTAGGTGTGTGAAGTCAAAATGGAGGTGTGTGAAGTCAATGAATGGAAGTGTGTGAACTCATAGAATGGAGGTGTGTGAAATCATGGAAGGGAGGTTTGTGAATTCAAACATTGGAAGTGTGGGAAGTTTCAAAAAGGAGATGTGTGAAGTCATAGAATGGAGGTGTGTGAAGTCATAGAATGGAGGAGTGTGAAGTCAGAATGGAGATTTGTGAAGTCACAGAATGGAGGTGTGTGAAGGCATAGAATGTTGGTGTATGAAGTCATAGAAGGGAGGTGTATGAAGTCATAGAATGGAGGTGTGTGAAGTCAGAGTGCAGGTGTGTGAAGTCATAGAATGGAGGTTTGTGAAGTCATGGACTGGAGGTGTGTGAAGTCATAGAATGGAAGTGTGTGAAGTCATAGAATGGAGGTGTGTGATGTCATAAATGGAGGTGTGTGAAGTCATAGAATGGAGGTGTGTGAATTCACGTAAGGGAGGTGTGTGAAGGCACAGAATGGACGTGTGTGAAGTCAAAATGGAGGTTTGTGAAGTCATAGAATGGAGGTGTGTGAAGTCATAGAATGGAGGTGTGTGAAATCACAGAATGGAGGGGTATGAATTCGCAGAATGGAGGTGTGTAAAGACACAAAGTGGAGATGTGTGCATTCACAGAGTGGAGGTGTGTGAAGTCATAGAAAGGAGGTTTGTGAAGTCACAGAATGGAGGTGTGTGAAGTCAGAATGGAGGTATGTGAACTCATAAAATGGAGGTGTGTGAAGTCACAGAACAGAGGTGTGTGAAGTCAAATTGGAGGAGTGTGAAGTCATAGAGTGCAGGTGAGTGCAGTCACAGATTCGATGTCTATGAAGTCATAGAATGGAGGTGTGTGATGTCAAAATGGAGGTGTGCGAAGTCATAGAATAGAGGAGTGTGAAGTCAGAATTGAGGTGTGTGAAGTCATAGATGGAGTTGTGTGAAGTCATAGTATGGAGGTGTGTGAAATCATAGAATGGAGTTTTGTGAAGTCACAGAATGGAACTGTGTGAATTCAGAATTCAGGTGTGTGAAGTCATAGAATGGAGGTGTGTGAAGTCAGAATGGAAGTGTGTGAAGTCATAGAATGGAGGTGTGTGAAGTCACAGAATGGAGGTGTGTGAAGTCACAGAATGGAGTTTTGTGAAGTCACAGAATGGACCTGTGTGAATTCAGAATTCAGGTGTGTGAAGTTAAAGAACGGAGGTGTGCGGAGTCATAGAAGGGAGGTGTGTGACGTCATAGAATGGAGGTGTGTGAAGACAGAATGGAGGTGTGTGAAGTCATAGAAATGAGGTGTGTGAACACAGAATGGAGGTGTGTGAAGTCAAAGAATGGAGGTGTGTGAAGTCATAGTATGGAGGTGTGTGAAGTCATAGAATGTATGTTTGTGAAGTAAGAATGAAAGTGTGTGAAGTCACAGAATTGAGGTGTGTGACGTCACAGAATGGAGGTGTGTGAAGTCATAGAATGGAGGTGTGTGAAGTCAGAATGGAGGTGTGTGAAGTCACTGAATGGAGGTATGTGAACTCAGAATGGAGGTGTGTGAAGTCACAGAATGAAGGTTTGCGCAGTCACAAATGGAGTTGTGGGAAGTCATCAAATGGATGTTTCTGAATTAAGAATGAAGGTGGGTGAAGTCATAGAATGGAGTTGTGTGAAGACAAAATTGTGGTGTGTGAACTCATAGAATGGATGTGTGTGAACTCATCGAATGGAGGTGTGTGAAGTCGTGGAATGGAGGTGTGTGAAGTCAAAGAATGGAGGTGTGTGAAGTCAAACAATAGGGGTGTGTGAAGTCACAGAATGGAGGTGAATGAAGTCATAGAATGGAGGTGTGTGAACTCATAGAATGGAGGTGTGTGAAGTGAAAATGTAGGTGTGTCAAGTCATACAATGGAGGTGTGTGAAGTCATAGAATGGAGGTGTGTGAA
Source organism: Megascapheus bottae (assembly GCA_024803745.1). NCBI lineage: Eukaryota > Metazoa > Chordata > Mammalia > Rodentia > Geomyidae > Megascapheus > Megascapheus bottae. The sequence goes on from JANJXV010001303.1 coordinate 40,445, forward strand.
GTCACAGAATGGAGGTGTGTGAAGTCATAGAATGGAGGTGTGTGAAGTCACAGAATGGAGGTGTGTGAAATCATAGAATGGAGGTGTGTGAAGTCACAGAATGGAGGTGTGTGAAGTCAGAATGGAGGTGTGTGAAGTCATAGAATGGAGGTGTGGGAAGTCAGAATTGAGGTGTGAAATCATAGAATGGGGGTGGGTGAAGTCATAGAAATTAGGTGTGGGAAGTCATAGAATGGAGAAGTGTGAAGTCATAGAGTGGAGATGAGTGAAGTCACAGATTCGAGGTCTGTGAAGTCACAGAATGGAGGTGTGTGAAGTCAGAAAGTAGGTATGTGAAGTCATAGAATAGAGGTTTGTGAAGTCAGAATGGAGGTGTGTGAAGTCATAGAATGGAGGTGTGTGAACTCATAGAATGGAGGTGTGACGTCACAATGGAATTGTGTGAAGTCATAGAATGGAGGTGTGTGAAGTCACAGAATGGAAGTGTGTGAAGTCATACAATGGAAGTGTGAAGTCAGAATGGAGGTGTGTGAAGTCACAGAATGGAGGTGTGTGAACTCAGAATGGAGGTGTGTGAAGTCATAGATGGAGGTGTGTGAAGTCATAGTATGGAGATGTGTGAAATCATAGAATGCAGTTTTGTGAAGTCACAGAATGGAGCTGTGTGAGTCAGAATTGAAGTGTGTGAATTCATAGAATGCAGATGTGTGAAGTCATAGAATGGAGGATTGTGAGGTCACCGAAAGGATGTTTGTGAAGTCATAGAATGGAGGTATGTGAAGTCAAATTGGAAGGGTATGAAGTCGGAGAATGTAGGTGTGTGAACTCAGAGAATGGAGGTGGGTGAAGTCATAGAATGGACGGGTATGAAGTCATAGATTGAAGGTGTGTGAAGTCAGAGAATTGAGGTGTTTGAAGTCATATATTGGAGGTGTGTGAAGTCAAAAAATGGAGGTGTGTGAACTCAGAAAGGAGGTGTGTGAAGTCACTGAATGGAAGTGTGTGAGGTAAGAGAATGGAAGTGTGTGAAGTCATAGAATGGAGGTGTGTGAAGTCAGATTGGAGGTGTGTGAAGTGACCCAATGGAGTTGTGTGAACTCAGAATGGAGGTGCGTGAAGCCACAGAATTGAGGTTTGGGAAGTCATAGAATGGAGGTGTGTGAAGTCTTAGAATGGATGTTTCTGAATTAAGAATTAAGGTGGGTGAAGTCATAGAATGGAGGTGTGTGAAGACAAAATTGTGGTGTGGGAACTCATAGAATGTAAAACAATGGTGGTGTGTGAACTCACAGAATGGAGGTGTGTGAGGTCACAGAATGGAGGAGTGTGAAGTCATAGAATGGAGCTGTGTGATATCACAGAATGGAAGTGTGTGAAGTCAAAATGGAGGTGTGTGAAGTCACAGAATGGAGGTGTGTGAAGTCACAGAATGGAGGAGTGTGAAGTCATCGAATGGAACTGTGTGAAATCACAGAATGGAGGTGTGTGAATTCGCAGAATGGAGGTGTGTAAAGTCACAGAGTGGAGATGTGTGAAGTCACAGAGTGGAGGTGTGTGAATTCATAGAAGGGAGGTTTGTGAAGTCATAGAATGGAGGTGTGTGAAGTCAGAATAGAGGTGTGTAAAGTCATATAATTGAGGTGTGTGAAGTCAGAATGGAGCTGTGTGAAGTCATAGAATGGAGGTGTGTGAAGTCAAAATGGAAGTGTGTAAACTCATAGAATGGAGGTGTGTGAAGTCACAGAATGGAGGTGTGTGAATTCAGATTGGAGGTGTGGGAAGTCATAGAATGGAGGTGTGTGAACTCATAAAGTAGGTCTCTGAAGTCATAGAATGGAGGTGTGTAAAGTCATAGAATGGAGGTGTGTGAAATCATAGAATGGAGGTGTGTGAAGTCACAGAATTTAGGTGTGAGAAGTCAGTATGGAGGTGTGTGAGGTCAGAATGGAGATGTGTGAAGTCATAGAATGGAGGTGTGTGAAGTCACAATGCAGGTGTGTGAACTCATAGAATGGAGGTGTGTAAAGTCACAATGTAGGTGTGTGAAGTCATAGAATGGAGGTGTGTGAAGTCATAGAATGGAGGTGTGTGAAGTCACAAAATGGAGGTGTGTGAAGTCAAAATGGTGGTGTGTGAAGTCACAAATGGTGGTGTGTGAAGTCACAGAATGTAGGTGTGTGAAGTCAAAGTGGAGGTGTGTGAAGTCAAAGAATGGAGGTGTGTGAACTCATAGAATGGAGGTGTGTGAAGTCATGGAATGGAGGTTTGTGAAGTCAAACATTAGAAGTGTGGGAAGTTACAAAAAGGAGATGTGTGAAGTCATAGAATGGAGGAGTGTGAAGTCAGAATGGAGATTTGTGAAGTCACAGAATGGAGGTGTGTGAAGTCATAGAATGTTGGTGTATGAAGTCATAGAAGGGAGGTGTATGAAGTCATAGAATGGAGGTGTGTGATGATATAGAATGGAGGTGTGTGAAGTCACAGAATGGAAGTGTGTGAAGTCACAATAGAGGTTTGTGAAGTCATAGAATGGAGGTGTGTGAAGTCATAGAATGGAGGTGTGTGAAATCTCAGAATGGAGGGGTATGAATTCGCAGAATGGAGGTGTGTAAAGACACAGGGTGGAGATGTGTGCATTCACAGAGTGGAGTTGGGTGAAGTCATAGAAAGGAGGTTTGTGAAGTCACAGAATGGAGGTGTGTGAAGTCAGAATAGAGGTGTGCAAAGTCATAGAATGGAGGTGTGTGAAGTCAGAATTGAGCTGTGTGAAGTCATAGAATGGAGGTGTGTGAAGTCAGAATGGAGGTGTGTGAAGTCATAGAATGGAGGTGTGTGAAATCATAGAATGGAGGTGTGTGAAGTCATAGAATGGAGGTGCGTGAAGTCATAGAATGGAGGTTTGTGAAGTCATAGAATGGAGGTGTGTGAAGTCATAGTATGGAGATGTGTGAAATCATAGAATGTAGTTTTGTGAAGTCACATAATGGAGCTGTGTGAGTCAGAATTGAGGTGTGTGAAGTCATAGAATGCAGATGTGTGAAGTCATAGAATGGAGGATTGTGAAGTCACCGAAGGGAGGTTTGTGAAGTCATAGAATGGAGGTATGTGAAGTCAAATTGGAGGGGTGTGAAGTCAGAGAATGGAGGTGTGTGAAGTCATAGAATGGAGGTGGGTGACGTCATAGAATGGAGGTGTATGAAGTCATAGAATGGAGGTCTGTGAAGTCACAGAATGGACGGGTATGAAGTCATAGAATGAAGGTGTGTGAAGTCAGAGAATTGAGGTGTTTGAGGTCATATATTGGAGGTGTGTGAAGTCAAACAATGGAGGTGTGTGAACTCAGAAAGGAGGTGTGTGAAGTCACAGAATGGAAGTGTGTGAAGTAATAGAAAGGAAGTGTGTGAACTCATAGAATGGAGGTGTGTGACGTCACAGAATGGAGGTGTGTGAAGTCAAAATGGAGGTGTGTGAAGTCACAAATGGAAGTTTGTGAAGTCACAGAATGTAGGTGTGTGAAGTTAAAATGGAGGTGTGAAGTCAAAAATGGCAGTGTGTGAACTGATGGAATGGAGGTGTGTGAAGTCATGGAATGGAGGTTTGTGAAGTCAAACATTGGAAGTGTGTGAAGTTACAGAGAGGAGATGTGTGAAGTCATAATGGAGATTTGTGAAGTCATAGAATGGAGGTGTGTGAAGTCCTAGAATGTTGGTGTATGAAGTCATAGAATGGAGGTGTATGAAGTCATAGAATGGCGGTGTGTGAAATCAGAATGCAGGTGTGTGAAGTCATAGAATGGAGGTGTGTGAAGTCAGAATGGAGGTGTGTGAAGTCATAGAATGGAGGTGTGGGAAGTCAGAATTGAGGTGTGAAATCATAGAATGGGGGTGGGTGAAGTCATAGAAATTAGGTGTGGGAAGTCATAGAATGGAGAAGTGTGAAGTCATAGAGTGGAGATGAGTGAAGTCACAGATTCGAGGTCTGTGAAGTCACAGAATGGAGGTGTGTGAAGTCAGAAAGTAGGTATGTGAAGTCATAGAATAGAGGTTTGTGAAGTCAGAATGGAGGTGTGTGAAGTCATAGAATGGAGGTGTGTGAACTCATAGAATGGAGGTGTGACGTCACAATGGAATTGTGTGAAGTCATAGAATGGAGGTGTGTGAAGTCACAGAATGGAAGTGTGTGAAGTCATACAATGGAAGTGTGAAGTCAGAATGGAGGTGTGTGAAGTCACAGAATGGAGGTGTGTGAACTCAGAATGGAGGTGTGTGAAGTCATAGATGGAGGTGTGTGAAGTCATAGTATGGAGATGTGTGAAATCATAGAATGCAGTTTTGTGAAGTCACAGAATGGAGCTGTGTGAGTCAGAATTGAAGTGTGTGAATTCATAGAATGCAGATGTGTGAAGTCATAGAATGGAGGATTGTGAGGTCACCGAAAGGATGTTTGTGAAGTCATAGAATGGAGGTATGTGAAGTCAAATTGGAAGGGTATGAAGTCGGAGAATGTAGGTGTGTGAACTCAGAGAATGGAGGTGGGTGAAGTCATAGAATGGACGGGTATGAAGTCATAGATTGAAGGTGTGTGAAGTCAGAGAATTGAGGTGTTTGAAGTCATATATTGGAGGTGTGTGAAGTCAAAAAATGGAGGTGTGTGAACTCAGAAAGGAGGTGTGTGAAGTCACTGAATGGAAGTGTGTGAGGTAAGAGAATGGAAGTGTGTGAAGTCATAGAATGGAGGTGTGTGAAGTCAGATTGGAGGTGTGTGAAGTGACCCAATGGAGTTGTGTGAACTCAGAATGGAGGTGCGTGAAGCCACAGAATTGAGGTTTGGGAAGTCATAGAATGGAGGTGTGTGAAGTCTTAGAATGGATGTTTCTGAATTAAGAATTAAGGTGGGTGAAGTCATAGAATGGAGGTGTGTGAAGACAAAATTGTGGTGTGGGAACTCATAGAATGTAAAACAATGGTGGTGTGTGAACTCACAGAATGGAGGTGTGTGAGGTCACAGAATGGAGGAGTGTGAAGTCATAGAATGGAGCTGTGTGATATCACAGAATGGAAGTGTGTGAAGTCAAAATGGAGGTGTGTGAAGTCACAGAATGGAGGTGTGTGAAGTCACAGAATGGAGGAGTGTGAAGTCATCGAATGGAACTGTGTGAAATCACAGAATGGAGGTGTGTGAATTCGCAGAATGGAGGTGTGTAAAGTCACAGAGTGGAGATGTGTGAAGTCACAGAGTGGAGGTGTGTGAATTCATAGAAGGGAGGTTTGTGAAGTCATAGAATGGAGGTGTGTGAAGTCAGAATAGAGGTGTGTAAAGTCATATAATTGAGGTGTGTGAAGTCAGAATGGAGCTGTGTGAAGTCATAGAATGGAGGTGTGTGAAGTCAAAATGGAAGTGTGTAAACTCATAGAATGGAGGTGTGTGAAGTCACAGAATGGAGGTGTGTGAATTCAGATTGGAGGTGTGGGAAGTCATAGAATGGAGGTGTGTGAACTCATAAAGTAGGTCTCTGAAGTCATAGAATGGAGGTGTGTAAAGTCATAGAATGGAGGTGTGTGAAATCATAGAATGGAGGTGTGTGAAGTCACAGAATTTAGGTGTGAGAAGTCAGTATGGAGGTGTGTGAGGTCAGAATGGAGATGTGTGAAGTCATAGAATGGAGGTGTGTGAAGTCACAATGCAGGTGTGTGAACTCATAGAATGGAGGTGTGTAAAGTCACAATGTAGGTGTGTGAAGTCATAGAATGGAGGTGTGTGAAGTCATAGAATGGAGGTGTGTGAAGTCACAAAATGGAGGTGTGTGAAGTCAAAATGGTGGTGTGTGAAGTCACAAATGGTGGTGTGTGAAGTCACAGAATGTAGGTGTGTGAAGTCAAAGTGGAGGTGTGTGAAGTCAAAGAATGGAGGTGTGTGAACTCATAGAATGGAGGTGTGTGAAGTCATGGAATGGAGGTTTGTGAAGTCAAACATTAGAAGTGTGGGAAGTTACAAAAAGGAGATGTGTGAAGTCATAGAATGGAGGAGTGTGAAGTCAGAATGGAGATTTGTGAAGTCACAGAATGGAGGTGTGTGAAGTCATAGAATGTTGGTGTATGAAGTCATAGAAGGGAGGTGTATGAAGTCATAGAATGGAGGTGTGTGATGATATAGAATGGAGGTGTGTGAAGTCACAGAATGGAAGTGTGTGAAGTCACAATAGAGGTTTGTGAAGTCATAGAATGGAGGTGTGTGAAGTCATAGAATGGAGGTGTGTGAAATCTCAGAATGGAGGGGTATGAATTCGCAGAATGGAGGTGTGTAAAGACACAGGGTGGAGATGTGTGCATTCACAGAGTGGAGTTGGGTGAAGTCATAGAAAGGAGGTTTGTGAAGTCACAGAATGGAGGTGTGTGAAGTCAGAATAGAGGTGTGCAAAGTCATAGAATGGAGGTGTGTGAAGTCAGAATTGAGCTGTGTGAAGTCATAGAATGGAGGTGTGTGAAGTCAGAATGGAGGTGTGTGAAGTCATAGAATGGAGGTGTGTGAAATCATAGAATGGAGGTGTGTGAAGTCATAGAATGGAGGTGCGTGAAGTCATAGAATGGAGGTTTGTGAAGTCATAGAATGGAGGTGTGTGAAGTCATAGTATGGAGATGTGTGAAATCATAGAATGTAGTTTTGTGAAGTCACATAATGGAGCTGTGTGAGTCAGAATTGAGGTGTGTGAAGTCATAGAATGCAGATGTGTGAAGTCATAGAATGGAGGATTGTGAAGTCACCGAAGGGAGGTTTGTGAAGTCATAGAATGGAGGTATGTGAAGTCAAATTGGAGGGGTGTGAAGTCAGAGAATGGAGGTGTGTGAAGTCATAGAATGGAGGTGGGTGACGTCATAGAATGGAGGTGTATGAAGTCATAGAATGGAGGTCTGTGAAGTCACAGAATGGACGGGTATGAAGTCATAGAATGAAGGTGTGTGAAGTCAGAGAATTGAGGTGTTTGAGGTCATATATTGGAGGTGTGTGAAGTCAAACAATGGAGGTGTGTGAACTCAGAAAGGAGGTGTGTGAAGTCACAGAATGGAAGTGTGTGAAGTAATAGAAAGGAAGTGTGTGAACTCATAGAATGGAGGTGTGTGACGTCACAGAATGGAGGTGTGTGAAGTCAAAATGGAGGTGTGTGAAGTCACAAATGGAAGTTTGTGAAGTCACAGAATGTAGGTGTGTGAAGTTAAAATGGAGGTGTGAAGTCAAAAATGGCAGTGTGTGAACTGATGGAATGGAGGTGTGTGAAGTCATGGAATGGAGGTTTGTGAAGTCAAACATTGGAAGTGTGTGAAGTTACAGAGAGGAGATGTGTGAAGTCATAATGGAGATTTGTGAAGTCATAGAATGGAGGTGTGTGAAGTCCTAGAATGTTGGTGTATGAAGTCATAGAATGGAGGTGTATGAAGTCATAGAATGGCGGTGTGTGAAATCAGAATGCAGGTGTGTGAAGTCATAGAATGGAGGTGTGTGAAGTCATAGAATGGAGGTGTGTGAAGTCATAGAATGGAAGTGTGTGAAGTCATAGAATGGAAGTGTGTGATGTCATAGAATGTAGGTGTCTAAAGTCATAGAATGGAGGTGTGTGAAGTCACAGAAGGGAGGTGTGTGAAGTCACAGAATGGAGGTGTGTGAAGTTACAATGGAATTGTGTGAAGTCATAGAATGGAGGTGTGTGAAGTCAAAGAATGGAGGTGTGTGAAGTCATAGAATGGAGGTGTGTGAATTCAGATTGGAGGTGTGTGAAGTCATAGAATGGATGTGTGTCAACTCAGAAAGGAGGTGTGTGAAGTCATAGAATGGCGGTGAGTGAAGTCATAGAATGGAGGTGTGTGAAATCATAGAATGGAGGTGTGTGAAGTCACAGAATTTAGGTGTGTGAAGTCAGAATGGAGGTGTGTGAGGTCAGAATGGAGGTGTGTGAAGTCCTAGAATGGAGGTGTGTGAAGTCACAATGCAGGTGTGTGAACTCATAAAATGGAGTTGTGTGAAGTCACAATGTAGATGTGTGAAGTCATAGACTGGAGGGGTGTGAAGTCACAGAATGGAGGGGTGTGAATTCATAGAATGGAGGTTTGTGAAGTCACAGAATGGAAGTGTGTGAAATCACAGAATGGAGGTGTGTGAAGTCACAGAATTGAGGTGTGTGAAGTCAGAATGGAGTTGTGTGAAGTCATAGAATGGAGGTGTGTGAAGTCAGAATGGAGGTGTGAAGTCAGAATGGAGGTGGGTGAAGTCATACAAATTAGGTGTGGGAAGTCATAGAATGGAGAATTGTGAAGTCATAGAGTGGAGGTGAGTGAAGTCACAGATTCGAGGTCTGTGAAGTCATAGAATGGATGTGTGTGAAGTCAGAATGTAGGTGTTCGAAGTCATAGAATAGAGGTGTGTGAAGTCAGAATGGAGGTGTGTGAAGTCATAGAATGAAGGTGTATGAACTTATAGAATGGAGCTTTGTGACGTCACAATGGAAGTTTGTGAAGTCATAGAATGGAGGTGTGTGAAGTCACAGAATAGAGGTGTGTGAAGTCATACAATGGTGGTGTGTGAAGTCAGAATGGAGGTGTGTGAAGTCACAGAATGTAGGTGTGTGAACTCAGAATGGAGGTGTGTGAAGTCATAGATGGAGGTGTGTGAAGTCATAGTATGGAGATATGTGAAATCATAGAATGGAGTTTTGTGAAGTCACAGAATGGAGTTGTGTGAGTCAGAATTGAGGTGTGTGAAGTCATAGAATGAAGATGTGTGAAGTCATAGAGTGGAGTATTGTGAAGTCACCGAAGGGAGGTTTGTGAGGTCATAGAATGGAGGTATGAGAAATCAAATTAGAGGGGTGTGACGTCGGAGAATGGAGGTGTGTGAAGTCATAGAATGGAGGTGGGTGAAGTCATAGAATGGAGGTGTGTGAATTCAGATTGGAGGTTTGTGAAGTCATAGAATGGAGGTGTGTCAACTCAGAAAGTACGTGTGTGAAGTCATAGAATGGAGGTGAGTGAAGTCAAAGAAAGGAGGTGTGTGAAATCATAGAATGTAGGTGTGTGAAGTCACAGAATTTAGGTGTGTGAAGTCAGAATGGAGGTGTGTGAGATCAGATGGAGGTGTTTGAAGTCATAGAATGGAGGTATGTGAACTCAGAATGGAGGTGTGTGAAGTCACAGAATGAAGGTTTGCGCAGTCACAAATGGAGTTGTGGGAAGTCATCAAATGGATGTTTCTGAATTAAGAATGAAGGTGGGTGAAGTCATAGAATGGAGTTGTGTGAAGACAAAATTGTGGTGTGTGAACTCATAGAATGGATGTGTGTGAACTCATCGAATGGAGGTGTGTGAAGTCGTGGAATGGAGGTGTGTGAAGTCAAAGAATGGAGGTGTGTGAAGTCAAACAATAGGGGTGTGTGAAGTCACAGAATGGAGGTGAATGAAGTCATAGAATGGAGGTGTGTGAACTCATAGAATGGAGGTGTGTGAAGTTACAATGTAGGTGTGTGAAGTCATAGAATGGAGGTGTGTGAAGTCATAGAATGGAGGTGTGTGAAGTCACAGAATGGAGGTGTGTGAAGTCATAGAATGGAGGTGTGTGAAGTCACAGAATGGAGGTGTGTGAAATCATAGAATGGAGGTGTGTGAAGTCAGAATGGAGGTGTGTGAAGTCATAGAATGGAGGTGTGGGAAGTCAGAATGGAGGTGTGAAATCATAGAATGGGGGTGGGTGAAGTCATAGAAATTAGGTGTGGGAAGTCATAGAATGGAGAAGTGTGAAGTCATAGAGTGGAGATGAGTGAAGTCACAGATTCGAGGTCTGTGAAGTCACAGAATGGAGGTGTGTGAAGTCAGAAAGTAGGTATGTGAAGTCATAGAATAGAGGTTTGTGAAGTCAGAATGGAGGTGTGTGAAGTCATAGAATGGAGGTGTGTGAACTCATAGAATGGAGGTGTGACGTCACAATGGAATTGTGTGAAGTCATAGAATGGAGGTGTGTGAAGTCACAGAATGGAAGTGTGTGAAGTCATACAATGGAAGTGTGAAGTCAGAATGGAGGTGTGTGAAGTCACAGAATGGAGGTGTGTGAACTCAGAATGGAGGTGTGTGAAGTCATAGATGGAGGTGTGTGAAGTCATAGTATGGAGATGTGTGAAATCATAGAATGCAGTTTTGTGAAGTCACAGAATGGAGCTGTGTGAGTCAGAATTGAAGTGTGTGAATTCATAGAATGCAGATGTGTGAAGTCATAGAATGTAGGATTGTGAGGTCACCGAAAGGATGTTTGTGAAGTCATAGAATGGAGGTATGTGAAGTCAAATTGGAAGGGTATGAAGTCGGAGAATGTAGGTGTGTGAACTCAGAGAATGGAGGTGGGTGAAGTCATAGAATGGACGGGTATGAAGTCATAGATTGAAGGTGTGTGAAGTCAGAGAATTGAGGTGTTTGAAGTCATATATTGGAGGTGTGTGAAGTCAAAAAATGGAGGTGTGTGAACTCAGAAAGGAGGTGTGTGAAGTCACTGAATGGAAGTGTGTGAGGTAAGAGAATGGAAGTGTGTGAAGTCATAGAATGGAGGTGTGTGAAGTCAGATTGGAGGTGTGTGAAGTGACCCAATGGAGTTGTGTGAACTCAGAATGGAGGTGCGTGAAGCCACAGAATTGAGGTTTGGGAAGTCATAGAATGGAGGTGTGTGAAGTCTTAGAATGGATGTTTCTGAATTAAGAATTAAGGTGGGTGAAGTCATAGAATGGAGGTGTGTGAAGACAAAATTGTGGTGTGGGAACTCATAGAATGTAAAACAATGGTGGTGTGTGAACTCACAGAATGGAGGTGTGTGAGGTCACAGAATGGAGGAGTGTGAAGTCATAGAATGGAGCTGTGTGATATCACAGAATGGAAGTGTGTGAAGTCAAAATGGAGGTGTGTGAAGTCACAGAATGGAGGTGTGTGAAGTCACAGAATGGAGGAGTGTGAAGTCATCGAATGGAACTGTGTGAAATCACAGAATGGAGGTGTGTGAATTCGCAGAATGGAGGTGTGTAAAGTCACAGAGTGGAGATGTGTGAAGTCACAGAGTGGAGGTGTGTGAATTCATAGAAGGGAGGTTTGTGAAGTCATAGAATGGAGGTGTGTGAAGTCAGAATAGAGGTGTGTAAAGTCATATAATTGAGGTGTGTGAAGTCAGAATGGAGCTGTGTGAAGTCATAGAATGGAGGTGTGTGAAGTCAAAATGGAAGTGTGTAAACTCATAGAATGGAGGTGTGTGAAGTCACAGAATGGAGGTGTGTGAATTCAGATTGGAGGTGTGGGAAGTCATAGAATGGAGGTGTGTGAACTCATAAAGTAGGTCTCTGAAGTCATAGAATGGAGGTGTGTAAAGTCATAGAATGGAGGTGTGTGAAATCATAGAATGGAGGTGTGTGAAGTCACAGAATTTAGGTGTGAGAAGTCAGTATGGAGGTGTGTGAGGTCAGAATGGAGATGTGTGAAGTCATAGAATGGAGGTGTGTGAAGTCACAATGCAGGTGTGTGAACTCATAGAATGGAGGTGTGTAAAGTCACAATGTAGGTGTGTGAAGTCATAGAATGGAGGTGTGTGAAGTCATAGAATGGAGGTGTGTGAAGTCACAAAATGGAGGTGTGTGAAGTCAAAATGGTGGTGTGTGAAGTCACAAATGGTGGTGTGTGAAGTCACAGAATGTAGGTGTGTGAAGTCAAAGTGGAGGTGTGTGAAGTCAAAGAATGGAGGTGTGTGAACTCATAGAATGGAGGTGTGTGAAGTCATGGAATGGAGGTTTGTGAAGTCAAACATTAGAAGTGTGGGAAGTTACAAAAAGGAGATGTGTGAAGTCATAGAATGGAGGAGTGTGAAGTCAGAATGGAGATTTGTGAAGTCACAGAATGGAGGTGTGTGAAGTCATAGAATGTTGGTGTATGAAGTCATAGAAGGGAGGTGTATGAAGTCATAGAATGGAGGTGTGTGATGATATAGAATGGAGGTGTGTGAAGTCACAGAATGGAAGTGTGTGAAGTCACAATAGAGGTTTGTGAAGTCATAGAATGGAGGTGTGTGAAGTCATAGAATGGAGGTGTGTGAAATCTCAGAATGGAGGGGTATGAATTCGCAGAATGGAGGTGTGTAAAGACACAGGGTGGAGATGTGTGCATTCACAGAGTGGAGTTGGGTGAAGTCATAGAAAGGAGGTTTGTGAAGTCACAGAATGGAGGTGTGTGAAGTCAGAATAGAGGTGTGCAAAGTCATAGAATGGAGGTGTGTGAAGTCAGAATTGAGCTGTGTGAAGTCATAGAATGGAGGTGTGTGAAGTCAGAATGGAGGTGTGTGAAGTCATAGAATGGAGGTGTGTGAAATCATAGAATGGAGGTGTGTGAAGTCATAGAATGGAGGTGCGTGAAGTCATAGAATGGAGGTTTGTGAAGTCATAGAATGGAGGTGTGTGAAGTCATAGTATGGAGATGTGTGAAATCATAGAATGTAGTTTTGTGAAGTCACATAATGGAGCTGTGTGAGTCAGAATTGAGGTGTGTGAAGTCATAGAATGCAGATGTGTGAAGTCATAGAATGGAGGATTGTGAAGTCACCGAAGGGAGGTTTGTGAAGTCATAGAATGGAGGTATGTGAAGTCAAATTGGAGGGGTGTGAAGTCAGAGAATGGAGGTGTGTGAAGTCATAGAATGGAGGTGGGTGACGTCATAGAATGGAGGTGTATGAAGTCATAGAATGGAGGTCTGTGAAGTCACAGAATGGACGGGTATGAAGTCATAGAATGAAGGTGTGTGAAGTCAGAGAATTGAGGTGTTTGAGGTCATATATTGGAGGTGTGTGAAGTCAAACAATGGAGGTGTGTGAACTCAGAAAGGAGGTGTGTGAAGTCACAGAATGGAAGTGTGTGAAGTAATAGAAAGGAAGTGTGTGAACTCATAGAATGGAGGTGTGTGACGTCACAGAATGGAGGTGTGTGAAGTCAAAATGGAGGTGTGTGAAGTCACAAATGGAAGTTTGTGAAGTCACAGAATGTAGGTGTGTGAAGTTAAAATGGAGGTGTGAAGTCAAAAATGGCAGTGTGTGAACTGATGGAATGGAGGTGTGTGAAGTCATGGAATGGAGGTTTGTGAAGTCAAACATTGGAAGTGTGTGAAGTTACAGAGAGGAGATGTGTGAAGTCATAATGGAGATTTGTGAAGTCATAGAATGGAGGTGTGTGAAGTCCTAGAATGTTGGTGTATGAAGTCATAGAATGGAGGTGTATGAAGTCATAGAATGGCGGTGTGTGAAATCAGAATGCAGGTGTGTGAAGTCATAGAATGGAGGTGTGTGAAGTCATAGAATGGAGGTGTGTGAAGTCATAGAATGGAAGTGTGTGAAGTCATAGAATGGAAGTGTGTGATGTCATAGAATGTAGGTGTCTAAAGTCATAGAATGGAGGTGTGTGAAGTCACAGAAGGGAGGTGTGTGAAGTCACAGAATGGAGGTGTGTGAAGTTACAATGGAATTGTGTGAAGTCATAGAATGGAGGTGTGTGAAGTCAAAGAATGGAGGTGTGTGAAGTCATAGAATGGAGGTGTGTGAATTCAGATTGGAGGTGTGTGAAGTCATAGAATGGATGTGTGTCAACTCAGAAAGGAGGTGTGTGAAGTCATAGAATGGCGGTGAGTGAAGTCATAGAATGGAGGTGTGTGAAATCATAGAATGGAGGTGTGTGAAGTCACAGAATTTAGGTGTGTGAAGTCAGAATGGAGGTGTGTGAGGTCAGAATGGAGGTGTGTGAAGTCCTAGAATGGAGGTGTGTGAAGTCACAATGCAGGTGTGTGAACTCATAAAATGGAGTTGTGTGAAGTCACAATGTAGATGTGTGAAGTCATAGACTGGAGGGGTGTGAAGTCACAGAATGGAGGGGTGTGAATTCATAGAATGGAGGTTTGTGAAGTCACAGAATGGAAGTGTGTGAAATCACAGAATGGAGGTGTGTGAAGTCACAGAATTGAGGTGTGTGAAGTCAGAATGGAGGTGTGTGAAGTCATAGAATGGAGGTGTGTGAAGTCAGAATGGAGGTGTGAAGTCAGAATGGAGGTGGGTGAAGTCATACAAATTAGGTGTGGGAAGTCATAGAATGGAGAATTGTGAAGTCATAGAGTGGAGGTGAGTGAAGTCACAGATTCGAGGTCTGTGAAGTCATAGAATGGATGTGTGTGAAGTCAGAATGTAGGTGTTCGAAGTCATAGAATAGAGGTGTGTGAAGTCAGAATGGAGGTGTGTGAAGTCATAGAATGAAGGTGTATGAACTTATAGAATGGAGCTTTGTGACGTCACAATGGAAGTTTGTGAAGTCATAGAATGGAGGTGTGTGAAGTCACAGAATAGAGGTGTGTGAAGTCATACAATGGTGGTGTGTGAAGTCAGAATGGAGGTGTGTGAAGTCACAGAATGTAGGTGTGTGAACTCAGAATGGAGGTGTGTGAAGTCATAGATGGAGGTGTGTGAAGTCATAGTATGGAGATATGTGAAATCATAGAATGGAGTTTTGTGAAGTCACAGAATGGAGTTGTGTGAGTCAGAATTGAGGTGTGTGAAGTCATAGAATGAAGATGTGTGAAGTCATAGAGTGGAGTATTGTGAAGTCACCGAAGGGAGGTTTGTGAAGTCATAGAATGGAGGTATGAGAAATCAAATTAGAGGGGTGTGACGTCGGAGAATGGAGGTGTGTGAAGTCATAGAATGGAGGTGGGTGAAGTCATAGAATGGAGGTGTGTGAATTCAGATTGGAGGTTTGTGAAGTCATAGAATGGAGGTGTGTCAACTCAGAAAGTACGTGTGTGAAGTCATAGAATGGAGGTGAGTGAAGTCAAAGAATGGAGGTGTGTGAAATCATAGAATGTAGGTGTGTGAAGTCACAGAATTTAGGTGTGTGAAGTCAGAATGGAGGTGTGTGAGGTCAGATGGAGGTGTTTGAAGTCATAGAATGGAGGTGTGTGAAGTCACAATGCAGGTGTGTGAACTCATACAATGGAGGTGTGTGAAGTCATAGAATGGAGGTGTGTGAAGTCACAGAATGGAGGTGTGTGAAGTCATAGAATGGAGGTGTGTGAAGTCACAGAATGGAGGTGTGTGAAATCATAGAATGGAGGTGTGTGAAGTCACAGAATGGAGGTGTGTGAGGTCAGAATTGAGGTGTGAAATCATAGAATGGAGGTGGGTGAAGTCATAGAAATTAGGTGTGGGAAGTCATAGAATGGAGAAGTTTGACGTCATAGAATGGAGGTGAGTGAAGTCACAGATTCGAGGACTGTGAAGTCAGAATGGAGGTGTGTGAAGTCAGAATGTAGGTGTACGAAGTCGTAGAATAGAGGTGTGTGAAGTCAGAATGGAGGTGTGTGAAGTCATAGAATGGAGGTGTGTGAACTCATAGAATGGAGGTGTGTGACGTCACAATGGAAGTTTGTGAAGTCATAGAATGGAGGTGTGTGAAGTCACAGAATGGAGGTGTGTGAAGTCATACAATGGAGGTGTGTGAAGTCAGAATGGAGGTGTGTGAAGTCAAAGAATGGAGGTGTGTGAGCTCAGAATGGCGGTGTGTGAAGTAATAGATGGAGGTGTGTGAAGTCACAGTATGGAGATATGTGAAAGCATAGGATGGAGTTTTGTGAAGTCACAGAATGGAGTTGTGTGAGTCAGAATTGATGTGTGTGAAGTCATAGAATGGAGGTGTGTGAAGTCACAGAATGGAAGTGTGTGAAATCATAGAATGGAGGTGTGTGAAGTCAGAATGGAGGTGTGAAGTCAGAAGGGAGGTGGGTGAAGTCATATAAATTAGGTGTGGGAAGTCATAGAATGGAGAATTGTGAGGTCATAGAGTGGAGGTGAGTGAAGTCACAGATTCGAGGTCTGTGAAGTCATAGAATGGAGGTGTGTGAAGTCAGAATATAGGTGTTCGAAGTCATAGAATAGAGGTGTGTGAAGTCAGAATGGAGGTGTGTGAAGTCATAGAATGGAGGTGTGTGAACTCATAGAATGGAGGTGTGTGACGTCACAATGGAAGTTTGTGAAGTCACAGAATAGAGGTGTGTGAAGTCATACAACGGAGGTGTGTGAAGTCAGAATGGAGGTGTGTGAAGTCACAGAATGTAGGTGTGTGAACTCAGAATGGAGGTGTGTGAAGTCATAGATGGAGGTGTGTGAAGTCATAGTATGGAGATATGTGAAATCATAGAATGGAGTTTTGTGAAGTCACAGAATGGAGTTGTGTGAGTCAGAATTGAGGTGTGTGAAGTCATAGAATGTAGATATGTGAAGTCATAGAATGGAGTATTGTGAAGTCACCGAAGTGATGTTTGTGAAATCATAGAATGGAGGTATGAGAAATCAAATTAGAGGGGTGTGAAGTCGGAGAATGGAGGTGTGAGAAGTCATAGAATGGAGGTGGGTGAAGTCATAGAATGGAGGTCTGTGAATTCAGATTGGAGGTTTGTGAAGTCATAGAATGGAGGTATGTCAACTCAGAAAGGAGGTGTGTGAAGTAATAGAATGGAGGTGAGTGAAGTCATAGAATGGAGGTGTGTGAAATCATAGAATGGAGGTGTGTGAAGTCACAGAATTTAGGTGTGTGAAGTCAGAATGGAGGTGTGTGAGGTCAGAATGGAGGTGTTTGAAGTCATAGAATGGAGGTGTGTGAAGTCACAATGCAGGTGTGTGAACTGATACAATGGAGGTGTGTGAAGTCACAATGTAGGTGTGTGAAGTCATAGAATGGAGGTGTGTGAAGTCATAGAATGGAGGTGTGTGAAGTCATAGAATGGAGGTGTGTGAAGTCACAGAATGGAGGTGTGTGAAGTCATAGAATGGAGGTGTGTGAAGTCACAGAATGGAGGTGTGTGAAATCATAGAATGGAGGTGTGTGAAGTCACAGAATGGAGGTGTGTGAAGTCAGAATGGAGGTGTGTGAAGTCATAGAATGGAGGTGTATGAAGACAGAATGGAGGTGTGAAGTCATAGAATGGAGGTGGGTGAAGTCATAGAAATTAGGTGTGGGAAGTCATAGAATGGAGAAGTGTGAAGTCATAGAGTGGAGGTGAGTGAAGTCACAGATTCGAGGTGTGTGAAGTCATAGAATGGAGGTGTGTGAACTCATAGAATGGAGTTGTGTGACGTCACAATGGAAGTTTGTGAAGTCATAGAATGGAGGTGTGTGAGGTCACAGAATGTAGGTGTGTGAAGTCATACAATGGAGGTGTGTGAAGTCAGAATGGAGGTGTGTGAAGTCACAGAATGGAGGTGTGTGAACTCAGAATAGAGGTGTGTGCGATCATAGATGGAGGTGTGTGAAGTCATAGTATGGAGATATGTGAAATCATAGAATGGAGTTTTGTGAAGTCACAGAATGGAGTTGTGTGAGTCAGAATTGAGGTGTGTGAAGTCATAGAATGGAGGTGGGTGAAGTCATAGAATGGAGGTGTGTGAAGTCACTGAATGGACGATTTTAAAGTCATTGAATGTAGGTGTGTGAAGTCAGAGAATTGAGCTGTTTGAAGTCATATATTGGAGGTGTGTGAAGTCAAAATGGATGTGTCATACAATGTAGGTGTGTGAAGTCACAGAATGGAGGTGTGTGAAGTCACAGAATGGAGGTGTGTGAACTCAGAATGGAGATGTGTCACGTCACCGAATGGAGTTTTGTGAACTCAGTATGGAGATGTGTGAAGTCACAGAATGGAGGTTGGTGATGTCATAGATAGAGGTGTGTGAGGTCATAGAATGGATGTTTCTGAAGTAAGAATGAAGGTGTGTGAAGTCATAGAATGAAGGTGGGTGAAGTCATAGAAAGGAGGTGTGGGAAGTCATAGAATGGAGGAGTGTGAAGTCATAGAGTGGAGGTGAGTGAAGCCACAGATTCGAGGTCTGTGAAGTCATAGATTAGAGGTGTGATGTCAGAATGCAGTTGTGTGAAGTCATAGAATGGAGGTGTGTGAAGTCAAAGAATGGAGGTGTGTGAAGTCATAGAATGGAGGTGTGTGAAATCACAGAATGGAGGTGTGTGAATTCGCAGAATGGAGGTGTGTAAAGTCACAGAGTGGAGATGTGTGAAGTCACAGAGTGGAGGTGTGTGAAGTCATAGAAGGGAGGTTTGTGAAGTCATAGAATGGAGGTGTGTGAAGTCAGAATAGAGGTGTGTAAAGTCATATAATTGAGGTGTGTGAAGTCAAAATGGAGGTGTGTGAAGTCAAAGAATGGACGTGTGTGAAGTCATAGAATGGAGGTGTGTGAAGTCATAGAATGGAGGTGTGTGAAATCATAGAATGGAGGTGTGTGAAGTCACAGAATTTAGGTGTATGAAGTCAGTATGGAGGTGTGTGAGGTCAGAATGGAGATGTGTGAAGTCATAGAATTGAGGTGTGTGAAGTCACAGAATGGAGGTGTGTGAAGTCAAAATGGTGGTGTGTGAAGTCATAAATGGGGGTGTGTGAAGTCACAGAATGTAGGTGTGTGAAGTCAAAATGGAGGTGTGTGAAGTCAAAGAATGGAGGTGTGTGAAGTCATAGAATGGAGGTGTGTGAAGTCATAGGATGGAGGAGTGTGAAGTCAGAATGGAGATATGTGAAGTCACAGAATGGAGGTGTGTGAAGTCATAGAATGTTGGTGTATGAAGTCATAGAAGGGAGGTGTATGAAGTCATAGAATGGAGGTGTGTGAATTCAGAGTGCAGGTGTGTGAAGTCATAGAATGGAGGTTTGTGAAGTCATAGACTGGAGCTGTGTGAAGTCATAGAATGGAAGTGTGTGAAGTCATAGAATGGAGGTCTGTGATGATATAGAATGGAGGTGTGTGAAGTCACAGAATGGACGTGTGTGAAGTGACAATGGAGGTTTGTGAAGTCATAGAATGGAGGTGTGTGAAGTCATAGAATGGAGGTGTGTGAAATCTCAGAATGGAGGGGTATGAATTCGCAGAATGGAGGTGTGTAAAGACACAGAGTGGAGATGTGTGCATTCACACAGTGGAGTTGGGTGAAGTCATAGAAAGGAGGTTTGTGAAGTCACAGAATGGAGGTGTGTGAAGTCAGAATAGAGGGGTGCAAAGTCATAGAATGGAGGTGTGTGAAGTCAGAATAGAGCTTTGTGAAGTCATAGAATGGAGGTGTGTGAAGTCAGAATGGAGGTGTGTGAACTCATGGAATGGAGGTGTGTGAAGTCACAGAATGGAGGTGTGTGAAGTCATAGAATGGAGGTGTGTGAAATCATAGAATGAAGGTGTGTGAAGTCATAGAATGCAGGTGTGTGAAGTCATAGAATGGAGGTTTGTGAAGTCATAGAATGGAGGTGTGTGAAGTCATAGAATGGAGATGTGTGAAATCATAGAATGGAGTTTTGTGAAGTCATAGAATGGAGGTTTGTGAAGTCATAGAATTGAGGTGTGTGAAGTCATAGAATGCAGATGTGTGAAGTCATAGAATGGAGGATTGTGAAGTCACCGAAGGGAAGTTTGTGAAGTCATAGAATGGAGGTATGTGAAGTCAAATTGGAGGGGTGTGAAGTCAGAGAATGGAGGTGTGTGAAGTCATAGAATGGAGGTGGGTGAAGTCATAGAATGGAGGTGTATGAAGCCATAGAATGGAGGTCTGTGAAGTCACAGAATGGACGGGTAGGAAGTCATAGAATGAAGGAGTGTGAAGTCAGAGAATTGAGGTGTTTGAGGTCATATATTGGAGGTGTGTGAAGTCAAACAATGGAGGTGTGTGAACTCAGAAAGGAGGTGTGTGAAGTCACAGAATGGAAGTGTGTGAAGTAATAGAAAGGAAGTTTGTGAAGTCATAGAATGGAGGTGTGTGAAGTCACAGAATGGAGGTGTGTGAAGTCAAAATGGAGGTGTGTGAAGTCACAAATGGAGGTGTGTGAAGTCACAGAATGTAGGTGTGTGAAGTCAAAATGGAGGTGTGTGAAGTGAAAGAATGGCGGTGTGAGAACTCATGGAATGGAGGTGTGTGAACTCATGGAATGGAGGTTTGTCAAGTCAAACATTGGAAGTGTGTGAAGTTACAGAAAGGAGATGTGTGAAGTCATAGAATGTAGGTGTGTGAAGTCATAGAATGGAGGAGTGGGAAGTCAGAATGGAGATTTATGAAGTCATAGAATGGAGGTGTGTGAAGTCCTAGAATGTTGGTTTATGAATTCATAGAATGGAGGTCTATGAGGTCATAGAATGGAGGTGTGTGAAGTCAGAAGGCAGATGTGTGAAGTCATAGAATGGAGGTGTATGAAGTCATAGAATGGAGGTGTGTGAAGTCATAGAATGGAAGTGTGTGAAGTCATAGAATGGAGGTGTGTGATGTCATAGAATGGAGGTGTGTGAAGTCATAGACTGGAGGTGTGTGAAGTCACGGAAGGGAGGTTAGTGAAGTCACAGAATGGAGGTGTGTGAAGTTACAATGGAGGTATGTGAAGTCATAGAGTGGAGGTGTGTGAAGTCAAAGAATGGAGGTGTGTGAAGTCATAGAATGGAGGTGTGTGAAATCACAGAATGGAGGTGTGTGAATTCGCAGAATGGAGGTGTGTAACGTCACAGATTGGAGATGTGTGAAGTCACAGAGTGGAGGTGTGTGAAGTCATAGAATGGAGGTTTGTGAAGTCACAGAATGGAGGTGTGTGAAGTCAGAATAGAGGTGTGTAAAGTCATAGAATTGAGGTGTGTGAAGTCAGAATGGAGCTGTGTTAAGTTATAGAATGGAGGTGTGTGAAGTCAAAATGGAGGTGTGTGAACTCATAGAATGGAGGAGTGTGAAGTCACAGAATGGAGGTGTGTGAAGTCATAGAATGCAGGTGTGTGAATTCAGATTGGAGGTGTGTGAAGTCATAGAATGGAGGTGTGTCAACTCAGAAAGGAGGTGTGTGAAGTCATAGAATGGAGGTGAGTGAAGACATACAATGGAGGTGTGTGAAATCATAGAATGGAGGTGTGTGAAGTCACAGAATTTAGGTGTGTGAAGTCAGAATTTAGGTGTGTGAAGACACAATGCAGGTGTGTGAACTCATAAAATGGAGTTGTGTGAAGTCACAATGTAGGTGTGTGAAGTCATAGAATGGAGGTGTGTGAAGTCATAGACTGGAGGTGTGTGAAGTCACAGAATGGAGGTGTGTGAAGTCATAGAATGGAGTTGTGTGAAGTCACAGAATGGAAGTGTGTGCAATCATAGAATGCAGGTGTGTGAAGTCACAGAATGGAGGTGTGTGAAGTCAGAATGGAGGTGTGAAGTCAGAATGGAGGTGGGTGAAGTCACAGAAATTAGGTGTGGGAAGTCATAGAATGGAGAAGTGTGAAGTCATAGAGTGGAGGTGAGTGAAGTCAGAGATTCGAGGTCTGTGAAGTCATAGAATGGATGTGTGTGAAGTCAGAACGTAGGTGTTCGAAGTCATAGAATAGAGGTTTGTGAAGTCACAGAATAGAGGTGGGTGAAGTCATACAATGGAGGTGTGTGAAGTCAGAATGGAGGTGTGTGAAGTCATACAATGGAGGTGTGTGAAGTCATACAATGGAGGTGTGTGAAGTCAGAATGGAGGTGTGTGAACTCAGAATGGAGGTGTGTGAAGTCATAGATGGAGGTGTGTGAAGTCATAGTATGGAGATATGTGAAATCATAGAATGGAGTTTTGTGAAGTCACAGAATGGAGTTGTGTGAGTCAGAATTGAGGTGTGTGAAGTCATAGAATGTAGATATGTGAAGTCATAGAATGGAGTATTGTGAAGTCACCGAAGGGACGTTTGTGAAGTCATAGAATGGAGGTATGAGAAATCAAATTAGAGGGGTGTGAAGTCGGAGAATGGAGGTGTGTGAAGTCATAGAATGGAGGTGTGTGAAGTCATAGAATGGAGGTGTGTGAATTCAGATTGGAGGTGTGTGAAGTCATAGAATGGAGGTGTGTCAACTCAGAAAGGAGGTGTGTGAAGTCATAGAATGGAGGTGAGTGACGTCATAGAATGGAGGTGTGTGAACTCATAGAATGGAGGTGTGTGACGTCACAATGGTAGTTTGTGAAGTCATAGAATGGAGGTGTGTGAAGTCACAGAATGGAGGTGTGTGAAGTCAGAATGGATGTGTGAAGTCATAGAATGGAGGTGGGTGAAGTCATAGAAATTAGGTGTGTGAAGTCATAGAATGGAGGTGTGTGAAGTCACAGAATGGAGGTGTGTGAAGTCATACAATGGAGGTGTGTGAAGTCAGAATGGGGGTGTGTGAAGTCACAGAATGGAGGTGTGTGAACTCAGAATGGAGGTGTGTGAAGTCATAGATGGAGGTGTGTAAAGTCATAGTATGGAGATATGTGAAATCATAGAATGGAGTTTTGTGAAGTCACAGAATGGAGTTGTGTGAGTCAGAATTGAGGTGTGTGAAGTCATAGAATGTAGATGTGTGAAGTCATAGAATGGAGTATTGTGAAGTCACCGAAGGGACGTTTGTGAAGTCATAGAATGGAGGCATGAGAAATCAAATTAGAGGGGTGTGAAGTCGGAGAATGGAGGTGTGTGAAGTCATAGAATGGAGGTGTGTGAAGTCAGAATGGAGGTGTGTGAAGTCACCGAATGGAGGTGTGTGAACCCAGAATGGAGGTGTGTGAAGTCACAGAATGAAGGTTTGCGAAGTCACAAATGGAGTTGTGGGAAGTCATAAAATGGATGTTTCTGAATTAAGAATGAAGGTGGGTGAAGTCATAGAATGGAGGTTTGTGAAGACAAAATTGTGGTGTGTGAACTCATAGAATGGAGGTGTGTGAATTCGTGGAATGGAGGTGTGTGAAGTCAAAGAATGGAGGTGTGTGAAGTCAAACAATAGTGGTGTGTGAAGTCACAGAATGGATGTGAGTGAAGTCATAGAATGGAAGTGTGTGAACTCAGAGAATGGAGGTGTGTGAAGTGACAATGTAGGTGTGTAAAGTCATAGAATGGAGGTGTGTGAAGTCATAGAATGGAGGTGTGTTAAATCAAAATGTAGGTGTGTGAAGTCACAGAATTGAGGTGTGTGAAGTCACAGAATGGAGGTGTGTGGAGTCACAGAATGGAGGTTGGCGAAGTCATAGAATGGATGTTTCTGAAGGAACAATGAAGGTGTGTGAAGTCATAGAATGGAGGTGTGTAAAGTCACAGAAAGGAGGTGTGTGAAGTCAGAATGGAGGTGTATGAAGTCATAGAATGGAGGTGTGTGAAGTCACAGAATGGAGGTGTGTGAACTCAGAATGGAGGTGTGTGAAGTCATGGAATAGAGCTGTGTGAAGTCATAGAATGGAGGTGTGTGAAGTCAGCATGGAGGTGTGTGAAGTCAAGAAATGAGGTGTGTGAAGTCAAAATGGAGGAGTGTGAAGTCAGAATGGAGGTGTGTTGAGTCACAGAATGGAGGTATGTGAACGCAGAATGGAGGTCTGTGAGGTCACAGAATGGAGGTGTGTGAAATGATAGCATGGAGGTATGTGAAATCATAGAATGGAAGTGTGTGAAATCATAGAATGGAGGTGTGTGAAGTCATAGAATGTAGATGTGTGAAGTCATAGAATGGAGGTGTGTGAAGTCACCGAAGGGAATAGTGGGAAATCACATAATGGAGATGAGTGAAGTCAAAATGGAGGTGTCTGACGTCATAAAATGAAGGTGTGTGAAATCATAGATTGGAGGTTTGTGAAATCACAGAATGGAGGTGTGTGAAGTAATAGAATGGAGGTGTGTGAAGTCATAGAATGGAGGTATGTAAAGTCAAATTGGAGGTGTGTGAAGTCATAGAATGGAGGTGGGTGAAGTCATAGAATGGACGTGTGTGAAGTTAGAGAACAGAGGTATGTGAAATCACAGAATTGTCGGGTGTGAAGTCATAGAATGGAGGTGTGGGAAGTCACAGAATTCAGGTGTTTGTAGTCATATATTTGAGGTGTGTGAAGTCATAGAATGGAGGTGTGTGAAGTCATAGAATGGAGGTGAGTGAAGTCACAGAATGTAGCTGTGTGAAGTCATAGAAGGGAGGTGTGTGAAGTCATGGAATGGAGGTGTGTGAAGTCACAGAATGTAGGTGTGGGAACTAACAGAATGGAGGTGTGTGAAGTCAAAGAATGGAGGTGTGTGAACTCAGAATGGAGGTGTGTAAAGTCACAGAATGGAGGTGTGTGAAGTCATAGAATGGATGTGTGTGAATTCATAGAATGGAGGTGTGTGAAGTCACAGAATGGAGGTGTGTGAAGTCACAGATTGGAGGTGTGTGAACTTAGAATGGAGGTGTTTGACGTCACAGAATGGAGGTGTGTGAAGTCATAGAATGGAAGTGTGTGAAGTCATAGAATGGAGGTGTGTGAAGGCACAGAATGGAGGTGTGTGAAGTCACCGAATGGAGTTGTGTGAACTCAGAATGGAGGTGTGTGAAGTCACAGAATGGAGGTTTGTGAAGTTATAGAATGGATGTTTTTGAAGTAAGAATGAAGGTGTGTGAAGTCACAGAATGGAGGTGTGTGAACTCATAGAATGGAGGTGTGTGAAGACACAGAAAGCAGGTGTGTGAAGTCAGAATGGAGGTGTGTAGTCATAGATTGGAGGTGGGTGAAGTCATAAAAAGGAGGTGTGGGAAATCGTAGAATGGAGGAGTGTGAAGTCATAGATTGCAGGTGAGAGAAGTCACAGATTCGAGGTCTGTGAAGTCATAGAATGGAGGTGTGTGATGTAAAAATGGAGTGTGCGAAGTCAGAGAATAGAGGTGTGTGAAGTCAGAATTGAGGTGTGTGAAATCATAGAATGGAGTTTTGTGAAGTCACAGAATGGAGCTGTGTGAATTCAGAATGGAGGTGTGTGAAGTCATAGAATGGAGGTGTGTGAAGTCAGAATGGAGATGTGTGAACTCATAGAATGGAGGTGTGTGACGTCACAGAAAGGAGGTGTGTGAAGTCATAGAATTGAGTTTTGTGTAGTCATAGAATGGAGCTGTGTGAAGTCAGAATAGAGGTGTGGGAAGTCACAGAATGGAGGTGTGTCAACTCAGAACTTAGGTGTGTGAAGTCAAAGAATGGAGGTGTGCGAATTCATAGAAGGGAGGTGTGTGAAGTCATAGAATGGAGGTGTGTGAAGTCAAAATGGAGGTGTGTGAAGTCACAGGATTGAGGTGTGTGAACACAGAATGGAGGAGTGTGAAGTCAAAGAATGGAGGTGTGTGAAGTCATAGGATGGAGGTGTGAGAAGTCATAGAATGTATGTTTGTGAAGTAAGAATGAAGGTGTGTGAAGTCACAGAATTGAGGTGTGTGACGTCACAGAATGGAGGTGTGTGAAGTCATAGAATGGAGGTGTGTGAAGTCAGAATGCAGGTGTGTGAAGTCACCGAATGGAGGTGTGTGAACTCAGAATGAAGGTGTGTGAAGTCACAGAATGAAGGTTTGCGAAGTCACAGAATGGAGTTGCGGGAAGTCACAAAATGGATATTTCTGAATTAAGAATGAAGGTGGGTGAAGTCATAGAGTGGAGGTGTGTGAAGACAAAATTGTGGTGTGTGAAATCATACAATGGATGTGTGTGAACTCATCGAATGGAGGTGTGTGAAGTCGTGGAATGGAGGTGTGTGAAGTCAAAGAATGGAGGTGTGTGAAGTCAAACAATAGTGGTGTGTGAAGTCACAGAATGGAGGTGTGTGAAGTCACAGAATGGAAGTGTGTGAATTCAAAATAGAGGTGTGTGAAGTCAAAGAATGGAGGTGTGTGAAGTCACAGAAAGGAGGTGTGTGAAGTCAAAATGGTGGTGTGTGAAGTCACAAATGGAGGGGTGTAAAGTCACAGAATGTAGGTGTGTGAAGTCAAAATAGAGGTGTGTTAAGTCAAAGAATGGAGGTGTGTGAACTCATAGAATGGAGGTGTGTGAAATCATGGAATGGAGGTTTGTGAAGTCAAACATTGGAACTGTGGGAAGTAACAAAAAGGAGATGTGTGAAGTCATAGAATGGAGGTGTGTGAAGTCATAGAATGGAGGAGTGTGAAGTCAGAATGGAGATTTGTGAAGGCACAGAATGGTGGTGTGTGAAGGCATAGAATGTTGGTGTATGAAGTCATAGAAGGGAGGTGTATGAAGTCATAGAATGGAGGTGTGTGAAGTCAGAGTGCAGGTGTGTGAAGTCATAGAATGGAGGTTTGTGAAGTCATAGACTGGAGGTGTGTGAAGTCATAGAATGGAAGTGTGTGAATTCATAGAATGGAGGTGTGTGATGTCATAGAATGGAGGTGTGTGAAGTCGTAGAATGGAGGTGTGTGAAGTCACATAAGGGAGGTGTGTGAAGGCACAGAATGGACATGTTTGAAGTCAAAATGGAGGTTTGTGAAGTCATAGAATGGAGCTGCGTGAAGTCATAGAAGGGAGGTGTGTGAAATCACAGAATGGAGGGGTATGAATTCGCAGAATGGAGGTGTGTAAAGACACAGAGGGGAGATGTGTGCATTCACAGAGTGGAGGTGTGTGAAGTCATAGAAAGGAGGTTTGTGAAGTCACAGAATGGAGGTGTGTGAAGTCAGAATGGAGGTGTGTGAACTCATAGAATGGAGGTGTGTGAAGTCACAGAATGGAGGTGTGTGAAGTCAAATTGGAGTTCTGTGAAGTCATATAATGGAGGTGTGTCAACTCAGAAAGGAGGTGTGTGAAGTCATAGAATGGAGGTGTGTGAAGTCATAGAATGGAGTTGTGTGAAATCATAGAATGGAGGTGTGTGAATTCACAGAATTTAGGTTTGTGAAGTCAGAATTGAGGTGTGTGAGGTCAGAATGGAGGTGAGTGAAGTCATAGAATGGAGGTGTGTGAACTCATAGAATGGAGGTGTGTGAAGTCACAATGTAGGTGTGTGAAGTCATAGAATGGAGGTGTGTGAAGTCATAGAATGGAGGGGTGTGAAGTCACAGAATGGAGGTGTGTGAAGTCATCGAATGGAGGTGTGTGAAGTCAGAATGGAGCTGTGTGAAGACATAGAATGGAGGTGTGTGAAGTCAGAATGGAGGTGTGTGAACTCATAGAATGGAGATGTGTGAAGTCACAGAATGGAGGTGTGTGAAGTCAACTTGGAGTTGTGTGAAGTCATATAATGGAGGTGTGTCAACTCAGAAAGGAGGTGTGTGAAGTCATAGAATGGAGGTGTGTGAAGTCATAGAATGCAGTTGTGTGAAATCATAGAATGGATGTGTGTGAATTCACAGAATTTAGGTTTGTGAAGTCAGAATGGAGGTGTGTGAGGTCAGAATGGAGGTGAGTGAAGTCATAGAATGGAGGTGTGTGAACTCATAGAATGGAGGTGTGTGATGTCACAATGTAGGTGTGTGAAGTCATAGAAAAGAGGTGTGTGAAGTCATAGAATGGAGGTGTGTGAAGTCACAGAATTGACGTGTGTGAAGTCATAGAATGGACGTGTGTGAAGTCACAGAATGGACTTGTGTGAAATCATAGAATGGAGGTGTGTGAAGTCACAGAATGGAGGTGTGTGAACTCATAGAATGGAGGTGTGTGAAGTCACAGAATTCAGGTTTGTGAAGTCAGAATGGAGGTGTGTAGTCATAGATTGGAGGTGGGTGAAGTCATAAAAAGGAGGTGTGGGAAATCATAGAATGGAGGAGTGTGAAGTCATAGAGTGCAGGTGAGTGAAGTCACAGATTCGATGTCTATGAAGTCATAGAATGGAGGTGTGTGATGTCAAAATGGAGGTGTGCAAAGTCATAGAATAGAGGTTTGTGAAGTCAGAATTGAGGTGTGTGAAGTCATAGATGGAGTTGTGTGAAGTCATAGTATGGAGGTGTGTGAAATCATAGAATGGAATTTTGTGAAGTCACAGAATGGAGCTGTGTGATTTCAGAATGGAGATGTGTGAAATCATAGAATGGAGGTGTGTGAAGTCAGAATGGAGATGTGTGAACTCATAGAATGGAGGTGTGTAACGTCACAATGGAAGTGTGTGAAGTCATAGAATGGAGCTGTGTGAAGTCAGAATGGAGGTGTGTGAAGTCACAGAACGGAGGTGTGTCAACTCAGAATTTAGGTGTGTGAAGTCAAAGAATGGAGGTGTGTGAAGTCATAGTATGGAGGTGTGTGAAGTCATATAATGTATGTTTGTGAAGTAAGAATGAAGGTGTGTGAATTCACAGAATTGAGGTTTGTGAAGTCATAGAATGGAGGTGTGTGAAGTCATAGAATGGAGGTGTGTGAAGTCAGAATGCAGGTGTGTGAAGTCACCGAATGGAGGTGTGTGAACTCAGAGTGGAGGTGTGTGAAGTCACAGAATGAAGGTTTGCGAAGTTACAAATGGAGTTGTGGGAAGTCATAAAATGGATGTTTCTGAATTAAGAATGAAGGTGGGTGAAGTCATAGAATGGAGGTGTGTGAAGACAAATTTGTGGTGTGTGAACTCATAGAATGGATGTGTGTGAAGTCATCGAATGGAGGTGTGCGAAGTCGTGGAATGGAGGTGTGTGAAGTCAAACAATAGTGGTGTGTGAAGTCACAGAATGGAGGTGAGTGAAGTCATAGAATGGAGGTGTGTGAACTCATAGAATGGAGGTGTGTGAAGTGACAATGTAGGTGTGTCAATCATAGAATGGAGGTGTGTGAAGTCATAGAATGGAGGTGTGTGAAGTCACAGAATAGAGGTGTGTGAAGTCATAGAATGGAGGTGTGTGAAGTCGCAAATGGAGGTGTGTGAAGTCACAGAATGTAGGTGTGTGAAGTCAAAATGGAGGTGTGTGAAGTAAAAAATGGCGGTGTGTGAACTCATGGAATGGAGGTGTGTGAAGTCATGGAATGGAGGTTTGTGAAGTCAAACAGTGGAAGTGTGTGAAGTTACACAAAGGAGATGTGTGAAGTCATAGAATGAAGGTGTGTGAAGTCATAGAATGGAGGAGTGTGAAGTCAGAATGCAGATTTGTGAAGTCATAGAATGGAGGTGTGTGAAGTCCTAGAATGTTGGTGTATGAAGTCATAGAATGGAGGCGTAGGAAGTCATAGAATGGACGTGTGTGAAGTCAAAATGCGGGTGTGTGAAGTCATAGAATGGAGGTGTGTGAAGTCATGGAATGGAGGTGTGTGAAGTCATAGAATGGAAGTGTGTGAAGTCATAGATTGGAGGTGTGCGATGTCATAGAATGTAGGTGTGTGAAGTCATAGAATGGAGGTGTGTGAAGTCACAGAAGGGAGGTGTGTGAAGTCACAGAATGGAGGTGTGTGAAGTTACAATGTAGGTGTGTGAAGTCATAGAATGGAGGTGTGTGAAGCCAAAGAATGGAGGTGTGTGAAGTCAAAGAATGGAGTTGTGTGAAGTCATAGAATGGTGGTGTGTGAAATCACAGAATGGAGGTGTGTGAATTCGCAGAATGGAGGTGTGTAAAGTCACAGAGTGGAGATGTGTGAAGTCAAAGAGTGGAGGTGTGTGAAGTCATAGAATGGAGGTTTGTGAAGTCACAGAATGGGGGTGTGTGAAGTCAGAATGGAGGTGTGTGAAGTCATAGAATGGAGGTGTGTGAACTCATAGAATGGAGGTGTGATGTCACAATGGAAGTGTGTGAAGTCATAGAATGGAGGTGTGTGAAGTCACAGAATGGAAGTGTGTGAAGTCATACAATGGAAGTGTGAAGTCAGAAAGGAGGTGTGTGAAGTCACAGAATGGAGGTGTGTGAACTCAGAATGGAGGTTTGTGAAGTCATAGAATGGAGGTGTGTGAAGTCACGTAAGGGAGGTGTGTGAAGGCACAGAATGGACGTGTGTGAAGTCAAAATGGAGGTTTGTGAAGTCATAGAATGGAGGTGTGTGAAGTCATAGAATGGAGGTGTGTGAATTCACAGAATGGAAGTGTGTGAAGTCATACAATGGAAGTGTGAAGTCAGAATGGAGGTGTGTGAAGTCACAGAATGGAGGTGTGTGAACTCAGAATGGAGGTGTGTGAAGTCATAGATGGAGGTGTGTGAAGTCATAGTATGGAGATGTGTGAAATCATAGAATGGAGTTTTGTGAAGTCACAGAATCGAACTGTGTGAGTCAGAATTGAGGTGTGTGAAGTCATAGAATGCAGATGTGTGAAGTCATAGAATGGAGGATTGTGAGGTCACCAAAGGGAGGTTTGTGAAGTCATAGAATGGAGGTATGTGAAGTCAAATTGGAAGGGTGTGAATTCGGAGAATATAGGTGTGTGAACTCATAGAATGGAGGTGGGTGAAGTCAAAAAATGGAGGTGTGTGAACTCAGAAAGGAGGTGTGTGAAGTCACTGAATGGAAGTGTGTGAGGTAATAGAATGGAAGTGTGTGAAGTCATGGAATGGAGGTGTGTGAAATCAGATTGGAGGTGTGTGAAGTGACCGAATGGAGTTGTGTGAACTCAGAATGGAGGTGCGTGAAGCCACAGAATTCAGGTTCGCGAAGTCATAGATTGGAGGTGTGTAAAGTCTTAGAATGGAGGTGTGTGAATCACAGAATTCAGGTGTTTGTAGTCATATATTGGAGGTGTGTGAAGTCATAGAATGGAGGTGTGTGAAGTCATAGAATGGAGGTGTGTGAAGTCACAGAATGGAGCTGTGTGAAGTCATAGAATGGAGGTGTGTGAAGTCATAGAACAGAGGTGTGTGAAGTCACAGAATGGAGGTGTGCGAAGTAACAGAATGGAGGTGTGTGAACTCAAAGAATGGAGGTGTGTGAACTCAGAATGGAGGTGTGTAAAGTCAGAGAATGAAGGTGTGTGAAGTCATAGAATGGATGTGTGTGAATTCATATAATGGAGGTGTGTGAAGTCACAGAATGGAGGTGTGTGAAGTCACAGATTGGAGGTGTGTGAACTTAGAATGGAGGTGTTTGACGTCACAGAATGGAGGTGTGTGAAGTCATAGAATGGAAGTGTGTGAAGTCATAGAATGGAGGTGTGTGAAGGCACAGAATGGAGGTGTGTGAAGTCACCGAATGGAGTTGTGTGAACTCAGAATGGAGGTGTGTGAAGTCACAGAATGGAGGTTTGTGAAGTTATAGAATGGATGTTTCTGAAGTAAGAATGAAGGTGTGTGAAGTCACAGAATGGAGGTGTGTGAACTCATAGAATGGAGTTGTGTGAAGTCACAGAATGCAGGTGTGTGAAGTCAGAATGGAGGTGTGTAGTCATAGATTGGAGGTGGGTGAAGTCATAAAAAGGAGGTGTGGGAAATCATAGAATGGAGGAGTGTGAAGTCATAGAGTGCAGGTGAGATAAGTCACAGATTCTAGGTCTGTGAAGTCATAGAATGGAGGTGTGTGATGTCAAAGTGAAGGTGTGCGAAGTCATAGAATAGAGGTGTGTGAAGTCAGAATTGAGGTGTGTGAAGTCATAGATGGAGTTGTGTGAAGTCATAGTATGGAGGTGTGTGAAATCATAGAATGGAGTTTTGTGAAGTCACAGAATGGAGCTGTGTGAATTCAGAATGGAGGTGTGTGAAGTCATAGAATGGAGGTGTGTGAAGTCAGAATGGAGATGTGTGAACTCATAGAATGGAGGTGTGTGACGTCACAGAAAGGAGGTGTGTGAAGTCATAGAATTGAGTTTTGTGTAGTCATAGAATGGAGGTGTGTCAACTCAGAAAGGAGATGTGTGAAGTCATAGAATGGAGGTGAGAGAAGACAGAATGGAGGTGCGTGAAATCATAGAATGGAGGTGTGGGAAGTCATAGAATGGAGGAGTGTGAAGTCATAGAGTGGAGGTGAGTGAAGTAACAGATTCGAGGTCTGTGAAGTCATAGATTGGAGGTGTGTGATGTCACAATGGAGGTGTGCGAAGTGATAAAATAGAGGTTTGTGAAGTCAGAATAGAGGTGTGTGAAGACATAGAATGGAGGTGTGTGAACTCATAGAATGTAGGTGTGTGACGTCACAATGGAAGTGTGTGAAGTCACAGAATGGAGGTGTGTGAATTCATACAATGGAGGTGTGTGAAGTCAGAATGGAATTTTGTGAAGTCACAGAATTGAGCTGTGTGAATTCAGAATGGAGGTGTGTCAAGTCATAGAATGGAGGTGTGTGAAGTCAGAATGGAGGTGTGTGAATTCATAGAATGGAGTTGTGTGTAGTCACAATGGAGGTGTGTGAAGTCATAGAATGGAGGTGTGTAAAGTCACAGAATGGAGGTGTGTGAAGTCATAGAATGGAGGTGTGTGAAGTCATAGAATGGGTGTTTGTGAAGTAAGAATGAAGGTGTGTGAAGTCATAGAATGGAGGTGTGTGAAGTCACAGTATGGAGGTGTGGGAAGTCACAGATTGCAGGAGTGTGAAGTCCAGAATGGAGGTGTGTGTACCCAGAATGGAGGGGTGTAAAGTCACAAAATGGAGGTGTGTGAAGTCATAGAATGGAAGTGTGTCAAGTCATAGAATGGAGGTGTGTGAAGTCACAGAATTGACGTGTTTGAAGACATATATTGGAGGTGTGTGAAATCAAAATGGATGTGTGAAGTCATAGAATGGAGGTGTGTGAAATCATAGAATGAGGGTGTGTGAAGTCATAGAATGGAAGTGTGTGAAGTCACAGATTGGAGGTGTGTGAAGTCACAGAATCCAGGTGTGAGAAGTCACAGAATTGAGGTGTGTGAACTCAGAATGGAGGTGTGTGACGTCACAGAATGGAGGTGTGTGAAGTCATAGAATGGAGGTGTGTGAGGTCACAGAATGGAGGTGTGTGAAATCATAGAATGGAGGTGTGTGAAGTCACAGAATGGAGGTGTGCGAAGTCAGAATGGAGGTGTGTGAAGTCATAGAGTGGAGGTGTGTGAAGTCAGAATGGAGGTGTGTAGTCATAGAATGGAGGTGGGTTAAGTCATAGAACTTAGGTGCGGGAAGTCATAGAATGGAGAATTGTGAAGTCACCGAAGGGAGGTTTGTGAAGTCATAGAATGGAGGTGTGTGAAGTCATAGAATGGAGGTATGAGAAATCAAATTAGAGGGGTGTGAAGTCGTAGAATGGAGGTGTGTGAAGTCATAGAATGGAGGTGGGTGAAGTCATAGAATGGAGGTGTGTGAATTCAGATTGGAGGTGTGTGAAGTCATAGAATGTAGGTATGTCAATTCGGAAAGGAGGTGTGTGAAGTCATAGAATGGAGGTGAGTGAAGTCATAGAATGGAGGTGTGTGAAATCATAGAATGGAGGTGTGTGAATTCACAGAATTTAGGTGTGTGAAGCCAGAATGGAGGTGTGTGAGGTCAGAATGGAGGTGTGTGAAGTCATAGAATGGAGGTGGGTGAAGTCACAATGCAGGTGTGTGAACTCATAGAATGGAGGTGTGTGAAGTCACAGTGTAGGTGTGTGAAGTCATAGAATGGAGGTGTGTGAAGTCATAGAATGGAGGTGTGTGAAGTCACAGAATGGAGGTGTGTGAAGTCATAGAATCGAGGTGTGTGAAGTCACAGAATGGAGGTGTGTGAAATCAGAATGGAGGTGTGTGAAGTCACAGAATGGAGGTGTGTGAAGTCAGAATGGAGGTGTGTGAAGTCATAGAATGGAGGTGTGTGAAGACAGAATGGAGGTGTGAAGTCATAGAATGGAGGTGGGTGAAGTCATAGAAATTAGGTGTGGGAAGTCTTAGAATGGAGAAGTGTGAAGTCATAGAGTGGAGGTGAGTGAAGTCACAGATTCGAGGTCTGTGAAGTCATAGAATGGAGGTGTGTGAAGTCAGAATGTAGGTGTTCGAAGTCTTAGAATAGAGGTGTGTGAAGTCAGAATGGAGGTGTGTGAAGTCATAGAATGGAGGTGTGTGAACTCATAGAATGGAGGTGTGTGAAGTCACAGAATGGAGGTGTGTGAAGTCATACAATGGAGGTGTGTGAAGTCAGAATGGAGGTGTGTGAAGTCACAGAATGGAGGTGTGTGAACTCAGAATAGAGGTGTGTGCGATCATAGATGGAGGTCTGTGAAGTCATAGTATGGAGATATGTGAAATCATAGAATGGAGTTTTGTGAAGTCACAGAATGGATTTGTGTGAGTCAGAATTGAGGTGTGTGAAGTCATAGAATGGAGGTGGGTGAAGTCATAGAATGGAGGTGTGTGAAGTCACTGAATGGACGATTTTAAAGTCATTGAATGTAGGTGTGTGAAGTCAGAGAATTGAGCTGTTTGAAGTCATATATTGGAGGTGTGTGAAGTCAAAATGGATGTGTGAAGTCATAGAATGTAGGTGTGTGAAGTCACAGAATGGAGGTGTGTGAAGTCACAGAATGGAGGTGTGTGAACTCAGAATGGAGGTGTGTGAAGTCACAGAATGGAGGTTTGTGAAGTCATAGAATGGAAGTATGTGAAGTCATAGAATGGACGTGTGTGAAGTCAGAATGGAGGTGTGTTAAGTCACCGAATGGAGTTTTGTGAACTCAGTATGGAGATGTGTGAAGTCACAGAATGGAGGTTGGTGATGTCATAGATAGAGGTGTGTGAGGTCATAGAATGGATGTTTCTGAAGTAAGAATGAAGGTGTGTGAAGTCATAGAATGAAGGTGGGTGAAGTCATAGAAAGGAGGTGTGGGAAGTCATAGAATGGAGGAGTGTGAAGTCATAGAGTGGAGGTGAGTGAAGCCACAGATTCGAGGTCTGTGAAGTCATAGATTGGAGGTGTGATGTCAGAATGCAGTTGTGTGAAGTCATAGAATGGAGGTGTGTGAAGTCAAAGAATGGAGGTGTGTGAAGTCATAGAATGGAGGTGTGTGAAATCACAGAATGGAGGTGTGTGAATTCGCAGAATGGAGGTGTGTAAAGTCACAGAGTGGAGATGTGTGAAGTCACAGAGTGGAGGTGTGTGAAGTCATAGAAGGGAGGTTTGTGAAGTCATAGAATGGAGGTGAGTGAAGTCAGAATAGAGGTGTGTAAAGTCATATAATTGAGGTGTGTGAAGTCAAAATGGAGGTGTGTGAAGTCAAAGAATGGACGTGTGTGAAGTCATAGAATGGAGGTGTGTGAAGTCATAGAATGGAGGTGTGTGAAATCATAGAATGGAGGTGTGTGAAGTCACAGAATTTAGGTGTGTGAAGTCATTATGGAGGTGTGTGATGTCAGAATGGAGATGTGTGAAGTCATAGAATGGAGGTGTGTGAAGTCACAGAATGGAGGTGTGTGAAGTCAAAATGGTGGTGTGTGAAGTCATAAATGGGGGTGTGTGAAGTCACAGAATGTAGGTGTGTGAAGTCAAAATGGAGGTGTGTGAAGTCAAAGAATGGAGGTGTGTGAAGTCATAGAATGGAGGTGTGTGAAGTCATAGAATGGAGGAGTGTGAAGTCAGAATGGAGATTTGTGAAGTCACAGAATGGAGGTGTGTGAAGTCATAGAATTTTGGTGTATGAAGTCATAGAAGGGAGGTGTATGAAGTCATAGAATGGAGGTGTGTGAATTCAGAGTGCAGGTGTGTGAAGTCATAGAATGGAGGTTTGTGAAGTCATAGAATGGAGCTGTGTGAAGTCATAGAATGGAAGTGTGTGAAGTCATAGAATGGAGGTCTGTGATGATAGAGAATGGAGGTGTGTGAAGTCACAGAATGGACGTGTGTGAAGTGACAATGGAGGTTTGTGAAGTCATAGAATGGAGGTGTGTGAAGTCATAGAATGGAGGTGTGTGAAATCTCAGAATGGAGGGGTATGAATTCGCAGAATGGAGGTGTGTAAAGACACAGAGTGGAGATGTGTGCATCCACACAGTGGAGTTGGGTGAAGTCATAGACAGGTGGTTTGTGAAGTCACAGAATGGAGGTGTGTGAAGTCAGAATAGAGGGGTGCAAAGTCATAGAATGGAAGTGTGTGAAGTCAGAATGGAGCTTTGTGAAGTCATAGAATGGAGGTGTGTGAAGTCAGAATGGAGGTGTGTGAACTCATAGAATGGAGGTGTGTGAAGTCACAGAATGGAGGTGTGTGAAGTCATAGAATGGAGGTGTGTGAAATCATAGAATGAAGGTGTGTGAAGTCATAGAATGCAGGTGTGTGAAGTCATAGAATGGAGGTTTGTGAAGTCATAGAATGGAGGTGTGTGAAGTCATAGAATGGAGATGTGTGAAATCATAGAATGGAGTTTTCTGAAGTCATAGAATGGAGGTTTGTGAAGTCATAGAATTGAGGTGTGTGAAGTCATAGAATGCAGATGTGTGAAGTCATAGAATGGAGGATTGTGAAGTCACCGAAGGGAAGTTTGTGAAGTCATAGAATGGAGGTATGTGAAGTCAAATTGGAGGGGTGTGAAGTCAGAGAATGGAGGTGTGTGAAGTCATAGAATGGACGTGGGTGAAGTCATAGAATGGAGGTGTATGAAGCCATAGAATGGAGGTCTTTGAAGTCACAGAATGGACGGGTATGAAATCATAGAATGAAGGAGTGTGAAGTCAGAGAATTGAAGTGTTTGAGGTCATATATTGGAGGTGTGTGAAGTCAAACAATGGAGGTGTGTGAACTCAGATAGGAGGTGTGTGAAGTCACAGAATTGAAGTGTGTGAAGTAATAGAAAGGAAGTGTGTGAAGTCATAGAATGGTGGTGTGTGAAGTCACAGAATGGAGGTGTGTGAAGTCAAAATGGAGGTGTGTGAAGTCACAAATGGAGGTGTGTGAAGTCACAGAATGTAGGTGTGTGAAGTCAAAATGGAGGTGTGTGAAGTCAAAGAATGGCGGTGTGAGAACTCATGGAATGGAGGTGTGTGAACTCATGGAATGGAGGTTTGTGAAGTCAAACATTGGAAGTGTGTGAAGTTACAGAAAGGAGATGTGTGAAGTCATAGAATGTAGGTGTGTGAAGTCATAGAATGGAGGAGTGTGAAGTCAGAATGGAGATTTATGAAGTCATAGAATGGAGGTGTGTGACGTCCTAGAATGTTGGTGTATGAATTCATAGAATGGAGGTCTATGAGGTCATAGAATGGAGGTGTGTGAAATCACAGAATGGAGGTGTGTTAATTCGCAGAATGGAGGTGTGTAACGTCACAGATTCGAGATGTGTGAAGTCACAGAGTGGAGGTGTGTGAATTCATAGAATGGAGGTTTGTGAAGTCACAGAATGGAGGTGTGTGAAGTCAGAATAGAGGTGTGTAAAGTCATAGAATTGAGGTGTGTGAAGTCAGAATGGAGCTGTGTTAAGTTATAGAATGGAGGTGTGTGAAGTCAAAATGGAGGTGTGTGAACTCATAGAATGGAGGTGTGTGAAGTCACAGAATGGAGGTGTGTGAAGTCATAGAATGCAGGTGTGTGAATTCAGATTGGAGGTGTGTGAAGTCATAGAATGGAGGTGTGTCAACTCAGAAAGGAGGTGTGTGAAGTCATAGAATGGAGGTGAGTGAAGACATAGAATGGAGGTGTGTGAAATCATAGAATGGAGGTGTGTGAAGTCACAGAATTTAGGTGTGTGAAGTCAGAATTTAGGTGTGTGAAGTCACAATGCAGGTGTGTGAACTCATAAAATGGAGTTGTGTGAAGTCACAATGTAGGTGTGTGAAGTCATAGAATGGAGGTGTGTGAAGTCATAGACTGGAGGTGTGTGAAGTCACAGAATGGAGGTGTGTGAAGTCATAGAATGGAGTTGTGTGAAGTCACAGAATGGAAGTGTGTGCAATCATAGAATGCAGGTGTGTGAAGTCACAGAATGGAGGTGTGTGAAGTCAGAATGGAGGTGTGAAGTCAGAATGGAGGTGGGTGAAGTCACAGAAATTAGGTGTGGGAAGTCATAGAATGGAGAAGTGTGAAGTCATAGAGTGGAGGTGAGTGAAGTCAGAGATTCTTGGTCTGTGAAGTCATAGAATGGATGTGTGTGAAGTCAGAACGTAGGTGTTCGAAGTCATAGAATAGAGGTGTGTGAAGTCACAGAATAGAGGTGGGTGAAGACATACAATGGAGGTGTGTGAAGTCAGAATGGAGGTGTGTGAAGTCATACAATGGAGGTGTGTGAAGTCATACAATGGAGGTGTGTGAAGTCAGAATGGAGATGTGTGAACTCAGAATGGAGGTGTGTGAAGTCATAGATGGAGGTGTGTGAAGTCATAGTATGGAGATATGTGAAATCATAGAATGGAGTTTTGTGAAGTCACAGAATGGAGTTGTGTGAGTCAGAATTGAGGTGTGTGAAGTCATAGAATGCAGATGTGTGAAGTCATAGAATGGAGTATTGTGAAGTCACCGAAGGGACGTTTGTGAAGTCATAGAATGGAGGTATGAGAAATCAAATTAGAGGGGTGTGAAGTCGGAGAATGGAGGTGTGTGAAGTCATAGAATGGAGGTGTGTGAAGTCATAGAATGGAGGTGTGTGAATTCAGATTGGAGGTGTGTGAAGTCATAGAATGGAGGTGTGTCATCTCAGAAATGAGGTGTGTGAAGTCATAGAATGGAGGTGAGTGACGTCATAGAATGGAGGTGTGTGAACTCATAGAATGGAGGTGTGTGAAGTCAGAATGGATGTGTGAATTCATAGAATGGAGGTGGGTGAAGTCATAGAAATTAGGTGTGTGAAGTCATAGAATGGAGGTGTGTGAACTCATAGAATGGAGGTGTGTGATGTCACAATGGAAGTTTGTGAAGTCATAGAATGGAGGTGTGTGAAGTCACAGAATGGAGGTGTGTGAAGTCATACAATGGAGGTGTGTGAAGTCAGAATGGGGGTGTGTGAAGTCACAGAATGGAGGTGTGTGAACTCAGAATGGAGGTGTG
This sequence comes from Megascapheus bottae, assembly GCA_024803745.1. Classification (NCBI taxonomy): domain Eukaryota; kingdom Metazoa; phylum Chordata; class Mammalia; order Rodentia; family Geomyidae; genus Megascapheus; species Megascapheus bottae. Next base: position 79,091 of record JANJXV010001303.1, read on the forward strand.
TGAAGTCATAGATGGAGGTGTGTAAAGTCATAGTATGGAGATATGTGAAATCATAGAATGGAGTTTTGTGAAGTCACAGAATGGAGTTGTGTGAGTCAGAATTGAGGTGTGTGAAGTCATAGAATGTAGATGTGTGAAGTCATAGAATGGAGTATTGTGAAGTCACCGAAGGGACGTTTGTGAAGTCATAGAATGGAGGCATGAGAAATCAAATTAGAGGGGTGTGAAGTCGGAGAATGGAGGTGTGTGAAGTCATAGAATGGAGGTGTGTGAAGTCAGAATGGAGGTGTGTGAAGTCACCGAATGGAGGTGTGTGAACCCAGAATGGAGGTGTGTGAAGTCACAGAATGAAGGTTTGCGAAGTCACAAATGGAGTTGTGGGAAGTCATAAAATGGATGTTTCTGAATTAAGAATGAAGGTGGGTGAAGTCATAGAATGGAGGTTTGTGAAGACAAAATTGTGGTGTGTGAACTCATAGAATGGAGGTGTGTGAATTCGTGGAATGGAGGTGTGTGAAGTCAAAGAATGGAGGTGTGTGAAGTCAAACAATAGTGGTGTGTGAAGTCACAGAATGGATGTGAGTGAAGTCATAGAATGGAAGTGTGTGAACTCAGAGAATGGAGGTGTGTGAAGTGACAATGTAGGTGTGTAAAGTCATAGAATGGAGGTGTGTGAAGTCATAGAATGGAGGTGTGTTAAATCAAAATGTAGGTGTGTGAAGTCACAGAATTGAGGTGTGTGAAGTCACAGAATGGAGGTGTGTGGAGTCACAGAATGGAGGTGGGCGAAGTCATAGAATGGATGTTTCTGAAGGAACAATGAAGGTGTGTGAAGTCATAGAATGGAGGTGTGTAAAGTCACAGAATGGAGGTGTGTGAAGTCATACAATGGAGATGTGTAAAGTCAGAATGGAGGTGTGTGAAGTCACAGAATGGAGGTGTGTGAACTCAGAATGGAGGTGTGTGAAGTCATGGAATAGAGCTGTGTGAAGTCATAGAATGGAGGTGTGTGAAGTCAGCATGGAGGTGTGTGAAGTCAAGAAATGAGGTGTGTGAAGTCAAAATGGAGGAGTGTGAAGTCAGAATGGAGGTGTGTTGAGTCACAGAATGGAGGTATGTGAACGCAGAATGGAGGTGTGTGAAGTCACAGAATGGAGGTGTGTGAACTCAGAATGGAGGTGTGTGAAGTCATGGAATAGAGCTGTGTGAAGTCATAGAATGGAGGTGTGTGAAGTCAGCATGGAGGTGTGTGAAGTCAAGAAATGAGGTGTGTGAAGTCAAAATGGAGGAGTGTGAAGTCAGAATGGAGGTGTGTTGAGTCACAGAATGGAGGTATGTGAACGCAGAATGGAGGTGTGTGAAGTCACAGAATGGAGGTGTGTGAAATGATAGCATGGAGGTATGTGAAATCATAGAATGGAAGTGTGTGAAATCATAGAATGGAGGTGTGTGAAGTCATAGAATGTAGATGTGTGAAGTCATAGAATGGAGGTGTGTGAAGTCACCGAAGGGAATAGTGGGAAATCACATAATGGAGATGAGTGAAGTCAAAATGGAGGTGTCTGACGTCATAAAATGAAGGTGTGTGAAATCATAGATTGGAGGTTTGTGAAATCACAGAATGGAGGTGTGTGAAGTAATAGAATGGAGGTGTGTGAAGTCATAGAATGGAGGTATGTAAAGTCAAATTGGAGGTGTGTGAAGTCATAGAATGGAGGTGGGTGAAGTCATAGAATGGACGTGTGTGAAGTCAGAGAACAGAGGTGTGTGAAGTCACAGAATTGTCGGGTATGAAGTCATAGAATGGAGGTGTGGGAAGTCACAGAATTCAGGTGTTTGTAGTCATATATTGGAGGTGTGTGAAGTCATAGAATGGAGGTGTGTGAAGTCATAGAATGGAGGTGAGTGAAGTCACAGAATGGAGCTGTGTGAAGTCATAGAAGGGAGGTGTGTGAAGTCATGGAATGGAGGTGTGTGAAGTCACAGAATGTAGGTGTGGGAACTAACAGAATGGAGGTGTGTGAAGTCAAAGAATGGAGGTGTGTGAACTCAGAATGGAGGTGTGTAAAGTCACAGAATGGAGGTGTGTGAAGTCATAGAATGGATGTGTGTGAATTCATAGAATGGAGGTGTGTGAAGTCACAGAATGGAGGTGTGTGAAGTCACAGATTGGAGGTGTGTGAACTTAGAATGGAGGTGTTTGACGTCACAGAATGGAGGTGTGTGAAGTCATAGAATGGAAGTGTGTGAAGTCATAGAATGGAGGTGTGTGAAGGCACAGAATGGAGGTGTGTGAAGTCACCGAATGGAGTTCTGTGAACTCAGAATGGAGGTGTGTGAAGTCACAGAATGGAGGTTTGTGAAGTTATAGAATGGATGTTTCTGAAGTAAGAATGAAGGTGTGTGAAGTCACAGAATGGAGGTGTGTGAAGTCAGAATGGAGGTGTGAAGTCAGAATGGAGGTGGGTGAAGTCACAGAAATTAGGTGTGGGAAGTCATAGAATGGAGAAGTGTGAAGTCATAGAGTGGAGGTGAGTGAAGTCAGAGATTCGAGGTCTGTGAAGTCATAGAATGGATGTGTGTGAAGTCAGAACGTAGGTGTTCGAAGTCATAGAATAGAGGTGTGTGAAGTCACAGAATAGAGGTGGGTGAAGTCATACAATGGAGGTGTGTGAAGTCAGAATGGAGGTGTGTGAAGTGATACAATGGAGGTGTGTGAAGTCATACAATGGAGGTGTGTGAAGTCAGAATGGAGGTGTGTGAACTCAGAATGGAGGTGTGTGAAGTCATAGATGGAGGTGTGTGAAGTCATAGTATGGAGATATGTGAAATCATAGAATGGAGTTTTGTGAAGTCACAGAATGGAGTTGTGTGAGTCAGAATTGAGGTGTGTGAAGTCATAGAATGTAGATGTGTGAAGTCATAGAATGGAGTATTGTGAAGTCACCGAAGGGACGTTTGTGAAGTCATAGAATGGAGGTATGAGAAATCAAATTAGAGGGGTGTGAAGTCAGAGAATGTAGGTGTGTGAAGTCATAGAATGGAGGTGTGTGAACTCATAGAATGGAGGTGTGTGATGTCACAATGGAAGTTTGTGAAGTCATAGAATGGAGGTGTGTGAAGTCACAGAATGGAGGTGTGTGAAGTCATACAATGGAGGTGTGTGAAGTCAGAATGGGGGTGTGTGAAGTCACAGAATGGAGGTGTGTGAACTCAGAATGGAGGTGTGTGAAGTCATAGATGGAGGTGTGTAAAGTCATAGTATGGAGATATGTGAAATCATAGAATGGAGTTTTGTGAAGTCACAGAATGGAGTTGTGTGAGTCAGAATTGAGGTGAGTGAAGTCATAGAATGTAGATGTGTGAAGTCATAGAATGGAGTATTGTGAAGTCACCGAAGGGACGTTTGTGAAGTCATAGAATGGAGGCATGAGAAATCAAATTAAAGGGGTGTGAAGTCGGAGAATGGAGGTGTGTGAAGTCATAGAATGGAGGTGTGTGAAGTCAGAATGGAGGTGTGTGAAGTCACCGAATGGAGGTGTGTGAACCCAGAATGGAGGTGTGTGAAGTCACAGAATGAAGGTTTGCGAAGTCACAAATGGAGTTGTGGGAAGTCATAAAATGGATGTTTCTGAATTAAGAATGAAGGTGGGTGAAGTCATAGAATGGAGGTTTGTGAAGACAAAATTGTGGTGTGTGAACTCATAGAATGGAGGTGTGTGAATTCGTGGAATGGAGGTGTGTGAAGTCAAAGAATGGAGGTGTGTGAAGTCAAACAATAGTGGTGTGTGAAGTCACAGAATGGATGTGAGTGAAGTCATAGAATGGAAGTGTGTGAACTCAGAGAATGGAGGTGTGTGAAGTGACAATGTAGGTGTGTAAAGTCATAGAATGGAGGTGTGTGAAGTCATAGAATGGAGGTGTGTTAAATCAAAATGTAGGTGTGTGAAGTCACAGAATTGAGGTGTGTGAAGTCACAGAATGGAGGTGTGTGGAGTCACAGAATGGAGGTGGGCGAAGTCATAGAATGGATGTTTCTGAAGGAACAATGAAGGTGTGTGAAGTCATAGAATGGAGGTGTGTAAAGTCACAGAATGGAGGTGTGTGAAGTCATACAATGGAGATGTGTAAAGTCAGAATGGAGGTGTGTGAAGTCACAGAATGGATGTGTGTGAACTCAGAATGGAGGTGTGTGAAGTCATGGAATAGAGCTGTGTGAAGTCATAGAATGGAGGTGTGTGAAGTCAGCATGGAGGTGTGTGAAGTCAAGAAATGAGGTGTGTGAAGTCAAAATGGAGGAGTGTGAAGTCAGAATGGAGGTGTGTTGAGTCACAGAATGGAGGTATGTGAACGCAGAATGGAGGTGTGTGAAGTCACAGAATGGAGGTGTGTGAAATGATAGCATGGAGGTATGTGAAATCATAGAATGGAAGTGTGTGAAATCATAGAATGGAGGTGTGTGAAGTCATAGAATGTAGATGTGTGAAGTCATAGAATGGAGGTGTGTGAAGTCACCGAAGGGAATAGTGGGAAATCACATAATGGAGATGAGTGAAGTCAAAATGGAGGTGTCTGACGTCATAAAATGAAGGTGTGTGAAATCATAGATTGGAGGTTTGTGAAATCACAGAATGGAGGTGTGTGAAGTAATAGAATGGAGGTGTGTGAAGTCATAGAATGGAGGTATGTAAAGTCAAATTGGAGGTGTGTGAAGTCATAGAATGGAGGTGGGTGAAGTCATAGAATGGACGTGTGTGAAGTCAGAGAACAGAGGTGTGTGAAGTCACAGAATTGTCGGGTATGAAGTCATAGAATGGAGGTGTGGGAAGTCACAGAATTCAGGTGTTTGTAGTCATATATTGGAGGTGTGTGAAGTCATAGAATGGAGGTGTGTGAAGTCATAGAATGGAGGTGAGTGAAGTCACAGAATGGAGCTGTGTGAAGTCATAGAAGGGAGGTGTGTGAAGTCATGGAATGGAGGTGTGTGAAGTCACAGAATGTAGGTGTGGGAACTAACAGAATGGAGGTGTGTGAAGTCAAAGAATGGAGGTGTGTGAACTCAGAATGGAGGTGTGTAAAGTCACAGAATGGAGGTGTGTGAAGTCATAGAATGGATGTGTGTGAATTCATAGAATGGAGGTGTGTGAAGTCACAGAATGGAGGTGTGTGAAGTCACAGATTGGAGGTGTGTGAACTTAGAATGGAGGTGTTTGACGTCACAGAATGGAGGTGTGTGAAGTCATAGAATGGAAGTGTGTGAAGTCATAGAATGGAGGTGTGTGAAGGCACAGAATGGAGGTGTGTGAAGTCACCGAATGGAGTTCTGTGAACTCAGAATGGAGGTGTGTGAAGTCACAGAATGGAGGTTTGTGAAGTTATAGAATGGATGTTTCTGAAGTAAGAATGAAGGTGTGTGAAGTCACAGAATGGAGGTGTGTGAAGTCAGAATGGAGGTGTGAAGTCAGAATGGAGGTGGGTGACGTCACAGAAATTAGGTGTGGGAAGTCATAGAATGGAGAAGTGTGAAGTCATAGAGTGGAGGTGAGTGAAGTCAGAGATTCGAGGTCTGTGAAGTCATAGAATGGATGTGTGTGAAGTCAGAACGTAGGTGTTCGAAGTCATAGAATAGAGGTGTGTGAAGTCACAGAATAGAGGTGGGTGAAGTCATACAATGGAGGTGTGTGAAGTCAGAATGGAGGTGTGTGAAGTCATACAATGGAGGTGTGTGAAGTCATACAATGGAGGTGTGTGAAGTCAGAATGGAGGTGTGTGAACTCAGAATGGAGGTGTGTGAAGTCATAGATGGAGGTGTGTGAAGTCATAGTATGGAGATATGTGAAATCATAGAATGGAGTTTTGTGAAGTCACAGAATGGAGTTGTGTGAGTCAGAATTGAGGTGTGTGAAGTCATAGAATGTAGATGTGTGAAGTCATAGAATGGAGTATTGTGAAGTCACCGAAGGGACGTTTGTGAAGTCATAGAATGGAGGTATGAGAAATCAAATTAGAGGGGTGTGAAGTCGGAGAATGTAGGTGTGTGAAGTCATAGAATGGAGGTGTGTGAACTCATAGAATGGAGGTGTGTGATGTCACAATGGAAGTTTGTGAAGTCATAGAATGGAGGTGTGTGAAGTCACAGAATGGAGGTGTGTGAAGTCATACAATGGAGGTGTGTGAAGTCAGAATGGGGGTGTGTGAAGTCACAGAATGGAGGTGTGTGAACTCAGAATGGAGGTGTGTGAAGTCATAGATGGAGGTGTGTAAAGTCATAGTATGGAGATATGTGAAATCATAGAATGGAGTTTTGTGAAGTCACAGAATGGAGTTGTGTGAGTCAGAATTGAGGTGTGTGAAGTCATAGAATGTAGATGTGTGAAGTCATAGAATGGAGTATTGTGAGGTCACCGAAGGGACGTTTGTGAAGTCATAGAATGGAGGCATGAGAAATCAAATTAAAGGGGTGTAAAGTCGGAGAATGGAGGTGTGTGAAGTCATAGAATGGAGGTGTGTGAAGTCAGAATGGAGGTGTGTGAAGTCACCGAATGGAGGTGTGTGAACTCAGAATGGAGGTGTGTGAAGTCATGGAATAGAGCTGTTTGAAGTCATAGAATGGAGGTGTGTGAAGTCAGCATGGAGGTGTGTGAAGTCAAGAAATGAGGTGTGTGAAGTCAAAATGGAGGAGTGTGAAGTCAGAATGGAGGTGTGTTGAGTCACAGAATGGAGGTATGTGAACGCAGAATGGAGGTGTGTGAAGTCACAGAATGGAGGTGTGTGAACTCAGAATGGAGGTGTGTGAAGTCATGGAATAGAGCTGTGTGAAGTCATAGAATGGAGGTGTGTGAAGTCAGCATGGAGGTGTGTGAAGTCAAGAAATGAGGTGTGTGAAGTCAAAATGGAGGAGTGTGAAGTCAGAATGGAGGTGTGTTGAGTCACAGAATGGAGGTATGTGAACGCAGAATGGAGGTGTGTGAAGTCACAGAATGGAGGTGTGTGAACTCAGAATGGAGGTGTGTGAAGTCATGGAATAGAGCTGTGTGAAGTCATAGAATGGAGGTGTGTGAAGTCAGCATGGAGGTGTGTGAAGTCAAGAAATGAGGTGTGTGAAGTCAAAATGGAGGAGTGTGAAGTCAGAATGGAGGTGTGTTGAGTCACAGAATGGAGGTATGTGAACGCAGAATGGAGGTGTGTGAAGTCACAGAATGGAGGTGTGTGAAATGATAGCATGGAGGTATGTGAAATCATAGAATGGAAGTGTGTGAAATCATAGAATGGAGGTGTGTGAAGTCATAGAATGTAGATGTGTGAAGTCATAGAATGGAGGTGTGTGAAGTCACCGAAGGGAATAGTGGGAAATCACATAATGGAGATGAGTGAAGTCAAAATGGAGGTGTCTGACGTCATAAAATGAAGGTGTGTGAAATCATAGATTGGAGGTTTGTGAAATCACAGAATGGAGGTGTGTGAAGTAATAGAATGGAGGTGTGTGAAGTCATAGAATGGAGGTATGTAAAGTCAAATTGGAGGTGTGTGAAGTCATAGAATGGAGGTGGGTGAAGTCATAGAATGGACGTGTGTGAAGTCAGAGAACAGAGGTGTGTGAAGTCACAGAATTGTCGGGTATGAAGTCATAGAATGGAGGTGTGGGAAGTCACAGAATTCAGGTGTTTGTAGTCATATATTGGAGGTGTGTGAAGTCATAGAATGGAGGTGTGTGAAGTCATAGAATGGAGGTGAGTGAAGTCACAGAATGGAGCTGTGTGAAGTCATACAATGGAGGTGTGTGAAGTCAGAATGGAGGTGTGTGAACTCAGAATGGAGGTGTGTGAAGTCATAGATGGAGGTGTGTGAAGTCATAGTATGGAGATATGTGAAATCATAGAATGGAGTTTTGTGAAGTCACAGAATGGAGTTGTGTGAGTCAGAATTGAGGTGTGTGAAGTCATAGAATGTAGATGTGTGAAGTCATAGAATGGAGTATTGTGAAGTCACCGAAGGGACGTTTGTGAAGTCATAGAATGGAGGTATGAGAAATCAAATTAGAGGGGTGTGAAGTCAGAGAATGTAGGTGTGTGAAGTCATAGAATGGAGGTGTGTGAACTCATAGAATGGAGGTGTGTGATGTCACAATGGAAGTTTGTGAAGTCATAGAATGGAGGTGTGTGAAGTCACAGAATGGAGGTGTGTGAAGTCATACAATGGAGGTGTGTGAAGTCAGAATGGGGGTGTGTGAAGTCACAGAATGGAGGTGTGTGAACTCAGAATGGAGGTGTGTGAAGTCATAGATGGAGGTGTGTAAAGTCATAGTATGGAGATATGTGAAATCATAGAATGGAGTTTTGTGAAGTCACAGAATGGAGTTGTGTGAGTCAGAATTGAGGTGAGTGAAGTCATAGAATGTAGATGTGTGAAGTCATAGAATGGAGTATTGTGAAGTCACCGAAGGGACGTTTGTGAAGTCATAGAATGGAGGCATGAGAAATCAAATTAAAGGGGTGTGAAGTCGGAGAATGGAGGTGTGTGAAGTCATAGAATGGAGGTGTGTGAAGTCAGAATGGAGGTGTGTGAAGTCACCGAATGGAGGTGTGTGAACCCAGAATGGAGGTGTGTGAAGTCACAGAATGAAGGTTTGCGAAGTCACAAATGGAGTTGTGGGAAGTCATAAAATGGATGTTTCTGAATTAAGAATGAAGGTGGGTGAAGTCATAGAATGGAGGTTTGTGAAGACAAAATTGTGGTGTGTGAACTCATAGAATGGAGGTGTGTGAATTCGTGGAATGGAGGTGTGTGAAGTCAAAGAATGGAGGTGTGTGAAGTCAAACAATAGTGGTGTGTGAAGTCACAGAATGGATGTGAGTGAAGTCATAGAATGGAAGTGTGTGAACTCAGAGAATGGATGTGTGTGAAGTGACAATGTAGGTGTGTAAAGTCATAGAATGGAGGTGTGTGAAGTCATAGAATGGAGGTGTGTTAAATCAAAATGTAGGTGTGTGAAGTCACAGAATTGAGGTGTGTGAAGTCACAGAATGGAGGTGTGTGGAGTCACAGAATGGAGGTGGGCGAAGTCATAGAATGGATGTTTCTGAAGGAACAATGAAGGTGTGTGAAGTCATAGAATGGAGGTGTGTAAAGTCACAGAATGGAGGTGTGTGAAGTCATACAATGGAGATGTGTAAAGTCAGAATGGAGGTGTGTGAAGTCACAGAATGGATGTGTGTGAACTCAGAATGGAGGTGTGTGAAGTCATGGAATAGAGCTGTGTGAAGTCATAGAATGGAGGTGTGTGAAGTCAGCATGGAGGTGTGTGAAGTCAAGAAATGAGGTGTGTGAAGTCAAAATGGAGGAGTGTGAAGTCAGAATGGAGGTGTGTTGAGTCACAGAATGGAGGTATGTGAACGCAGAATGGAGGTGTGTGAAGTCACAGAATGGAGGTGTGTGAACTCAGAATGGAGGTGTGTGAAGTCATGGAATAGAGCTGTGTGAAGTCATAGAATGGAGGTGTGTGAAGTCAGCATGGAGGTGTGTGAAGTCAAGAAATGAGGTGTGTGAAGTCAAAATGGAGGAGTGTGAAGTCAGAATGGAGGTGTGTTGAGTCACAGAATGGAGGTATGTGAACGCAGAATGGAGGTGTGTGAAGTCACAGAATGGAGGTGTGTGAAATGATAGCATGGAGGTATGTGAAATCATAGAATGGAAGTGTGTGAAATCATAGAATGGAGGTGTGTGAAGTCATAGAATGTAGATGTGTGAAGTCATAGAATGGAGGTGTGTGAAGTCACCGAAGGGAATAGTGGGAAATCACATAATGGAGATGAGTGAAGTCAAAATGGAGGTGTCTGACGTCATAAAATGAAGGTGTGTGAAATCATAGATTGGAGGTTTGTGAAATCACAGAATGGAGGTGTGTGAAGTAATAGAATGGAGGTGTGTGAAGTCATAGAATGGAGGTATGTAAAGTCAAATTGGAGGTGTGTGAAGTCATAGAATGGAGGTGGGTGAAGTCATAGAATGGACGTGTGTGAAGTCAGAGAACAGAGGTGTGTGAAGTCACAGAATTGTCGGGTATGAAGTCATAGAATGGAGGTGTGGGAAGTCACAGAATTCAGGTGTTTGTAGTCATATATTGGAGGTGTGTGAAGTCATAGAATGGAGGTGTGTGAAGTCATAGAATGGAGGTGAGTGAAGTCACAGAATGGAGCTGTGTGAAGTCATAGAAGGGAGGTGTGTGAAGTCATGGAATGGAGGTGTGTGAAGTCACAGAATGTAGGTGTGGGAACTAACAGAATGGAGGTGTGTGAAGTCAAAGAATGGAGGTGTGTGAACTCAGAATGGAGGTGTGTAAAGTCACAGAATGGAGGTGTGTGAAGTCATAGAATGGATGTGTGTGAATTCATAGAATGGAGGTGTGTGAAGTCACAGAATGGAGGTGTGTGAAGTCACAGATTGGAGGTGTGTGAACTTAGAATGGAGGTGTTTGACGTCACAGAATGGAGGTGTGTGAAGTCATAGAATGGAAGTGTGTGAAGTCATAGAATGGAGGTGTGTGAAGGCACAGAATGGAGGTGTGTGAAGTCACCGAATGGAGTTCTGTGAACTCAGAATGGAGGTGTGTGAAGTCACAGAATGGAGGTTTGTGAAGTTATAGAATGGATGTTTCTGAAGTAAGAATGAAGGTGTGTGAAGTCACAGAATGGAGGTGTGTGAAGTCAGAATGGAGGTGTGAAGTCAGAATGGAGGTGGGTGACGTCACAGAAATTAGGTGTGGGAAGTCATAGAATGGAGAAGTGTGAAGTCATAGAGTGGAGGTGAGTGAAGTCAGAGATTCGAGGTCTGTGAAGTCATAGAATGGATGTGTGTGAAGTCAGAACGTAGGTGTTCGAAGTCATAGAATAGAGGTGTGTGAAGTCACAGAATAGAGGTGGGTGAAGTCATACAATGGAGGTGTGTGAAGTCAGAATGGAGGTGTGTGAAGTCATACAATGGAGGTGTGTGAAGTCATACAATGGAGGTGTGTGAAGTCAGAATGGAGGTGTGTGAACTCAGAATGGAGGTGTGTGAAGTCATAGATGGAGGTGTGTGAAGTCATAGTATGGAGATATGTGAAATCATAGAATGGAGTTTTGTGAAGTCACAGAATGGAGTTGTGTGAGTCAGAATTGAGGTGTGTGAAGTCATAGAATGTAGATGTGTGAAGTCATAGAATGGAGTATTGTGAAGTCACCGAAGGGACGTTTGTGAAGTCATAGAATGGAGGTATGAGAAATCAAATTAGAGGGGTGTGAAGTCGGAGAATGTAGGTGTGTGAAGTCATAGAATGGAGGTGTGTGAACTCATAGAATGGAGGTGTGTGATGTCACAATGGAAGTTTGTGAAGTCATAGAATGGAGGTGTGTGAAGTCACAGAATGGAGGTGTGTGAAGTCATACAATGGAGGTGTGTGAAGTCAGAATGGGGGTGTGTGAAGTCACAGAATGGAGGTGTGTGAACTCAGAATGGAGGTGTGTGAAGTCATAGATGGAGGTGTGTAAAGTCATAGTATGGAGATATGTGAAATCATAGAATGGAGTTTTGTGAAGTCACAGAATGGAGTTGTGTGAGTCAGAATTGAGGTGTGTGAAGTCATAGAATGTAGATGTGTGAAGTCATAGAATGGAGTATTGTGAGGTCACCGAAGGGACGTTTGTGAAGTCATAGAATGGAGGCATGAGAAATCAAATTAAAGGGGTGTAAAGTCGGAGAATGGAGGTGTGTGAAGTCATAGAATGGAGGTGTGTGAAGTCAGAATGGAGGTGTGTGAAGTCACCGAATGGAGGTGTGTGAACTCAGAATGGAGGTGTGTGAAGTCATGGAATAGAGCTGTTTGAAGTCATAGAATGGAGGTGTGTGAAGTCAGCATGGAGGTGTGTGAAGTCAAGAAATGAGGTGTGTGAAGTCAAAATGGAGGAGTGTGAAGTCAGAATGGAGGTGTGTTGAGTCACAGAATGGAGGTATGTGAACGCAGAATGGAGGTGTGTGAAGTCACAGAATGGAGGTGTGTGAACTCAGAATGGAGGTGTGTGAAGTCATGGAATAGAGCTGTGTGAAGTCATAGAATGGAGGTGTGTGAAGTCAGCATGGAGGTGTGTGAAGTCAAGAAATGAGGTGTGTGAAGTCAAAATGGAGGAGTGTGAAGTCAGAATGGAGGTGTGTTGAGTCACAGAATGGAGGTATGTGAACGCAGAATGGAGGTGTGTGAAGTCACAGAATGGAGGTGTGTGAACTCAGAATGGAGGTGTGTGAAGTCATGGAATAGAGCTGTGTGAAGTCATAGAATGGAGGTGTGTGAAGTCAGCATGGAGGTGTGTGAAGTCAAGAAATGAGGTGTGTGAAGTCAAAATGGAGGAGTGTGAAGTCAGAATGGAGGTGTGTTGAGTCACAGAATGGAGGTATGTGAACGCAGAATGGAGGTGTGTGAAGTCACAGAATGGAGGTGTGTGAAATGATAGCATGGAGGTATGTGAAATCATAGAATGGAAGTGTGTGAAATCATAGAATGGAGGTGTGTGAAGTCATAGAATGTAGATGTGTGAAGTCATAGAATGGAGGTGTGTGAAGTCACCGAAGGGAATAGTGGGAAATCACATAATGGAGATGAGTGAAGTCAAAATGGAGGTGTCTGACGTCATAAAATGAAGGTGTGTGAAATCATAGATTGGAGGTTTGTGAAATCACAGAATGGAGGTGTGTGGAGTAATAGAATGGAGGTGTGTGAAGTCATAGAATGGAGGTATGTAAAGTCAAATTGGAGGTGTGTGAAGTCATAGAATGGAGGTGGGTGAAGTCATAGAATGGACGTGTGTGAAGTCAGAGAACAGAGGTGTGTGAAGTCACAGAATTGTCGGGTATGAAGTCATAGAATGGAGGTGTGGGAAGTCACAGAATTCAGGTGTTTGTAGTCATATATTGGAGGTGTGTGAAGTCATAGAATGAAGGTGTGTGAAGTCATAGAATGGAGGTGAGTGAAGTCACAGAATGGAGCTGTGTGAAGTCATAGAAGGGAGGTGTGTGAAGTCATGGAATGGAGGTGTGTGAAGTCACAGAATGTAGGTGTGGGAACTAACAGAATGGAGGTGTGTGAAGTCAAAGAATGGAGGTGTGTGAACTCAGAATGGAGGTGTGTAAAGTCACAGAATGGAGGTGTGTGAAGTCATAGAATGGATGTGTGTGAATTCATAGAATGGAGGTGTGTGAAGTCACAGAATGGAGGTGTGTGAAGTCACAGATTGGAGGTGTGTGAACTTAGAATGGAGGTGTTTGACGTCACAGAATGGAGGTGTGTGAAGTCATAGAATGGAAGTGTGTGAAGTCATAGAATGGAGGTGTGTGAAGGCACAGAATGGAGGTGTGTGAAGTCACCGAATGGAGTTCTGTGAACTCAGAATGGAGGTGTGTGAAGTCACAGAATGGAGGTTTGTGAAGTTATAGAATGGATGTTTCTGAAGTAAGAATGAAGGTGTGTGAAGTCACAGAATGGAGGTGTGTGAACTCATAGAATGGAGGTGTGTGAAGACACAGAAAGCAGGTGTGTGAAGTCAGAATGGAGGTGTGTAGTCATAGATTGGAGGTGGGTGAAGTCATAAAAAGGAGGTGTGGGAAATCATAGAATGGAGGATTGTGAAGTCATAGAGTGCAGGTGAGTGAAGTCACAGATTCGATGTCTATGAAGTCATAGAATGGTTGTGTGTGATGTCAAAATGGAGGTGTGCAAAGTCATAGAATAGAGGTGTGTGAAGTCAGAATTGAGGTGTGTGAAGTCACAGATGGAGTTGTGTGAAGTCATAGTATGGAGGTGTGTGAAATCATAGAATGGAGTTTTGTGAAGTCACAGAATGGAGCTGTGTGATTTCAGAATGGAGGTGTGTGAAGTCATAGAATGGAGGTGTGTGAAGTCAGAATGGAGATGTGTGAACTCATAGAATGGAGGTGTGTGATGTCACAATGGAAGTGTGTGAAGTCATAGAATGGAGGTGTGTGAAGTCACAGAATGGAGGTGTGTGAAGTCATAGAATGGAGTTTTATGAAGTCATAGAATGGAGCTGTGTGAAGTCAGAATGGAGGTGTGTGAAGTCAGAGAATGGAGGTTTGTCAACTCAGAATTTAGGTGTGTTAAGTCAAAGAATGGAGGTGTGTGAAGTCATAGTATGGAGGTGTGTGAAGTCATATAATGTATGTTTGTGAAGTAAGAATGAAGGTGTGTGAATTCACAGAATTGAGGTGTGTGAAGTCACAGAATGGAGGTGTGTGAAGTCACAGAATGGAGGTGTGTGACGTCAGAATGGAGGTGTGTGAAGTCACCGAATGGAGGTGTGTGAACTCAGAGTGGAGGTGTGTGAAGTCACAGAATGAAGGTTTGCGAAGTCACAAATGGAGTTGTGGGAAGTCATAAAATGGATGTTTCTGAATTAAGAATGAAGGTGGGTGAAGTCATAGAATGGAGGTGTGTGAAGACAAATTTTTGGTGTGTGCACTCATAGAATGGATGTGTGTGAAGTCATCGAATGGAGGTGTGTGAAGTCGTGGAATGGAGGTGTGTGAAGTCAAAGAATGGAGGTGTGTGAAGTCAAACAATAGTGGTGTGTGAAGTCACAGAATGGAGGTGAGTGAAGTCATAGAATGGAGGTGTGTGAACTCATAGAATGGAGGTGTGTGAAGTCAGAATGGAGATTTGTGAAGTCATAGAATGGAGGTTTGTGAAGTCCTAGAATGTTGGTGTATGAAGTCATAGAATGGAGGTGTATGAAGTCATAGAATGGAGGTGTGTGAAGTCATAGAATGGAGGTGTGTGAAGTCACAGAATGGAGGTGTGTGAAGTCATAGAATGGAGGTGTGTGAAGTCACAAATGGAGGTGTGTGAAGTCACAGAATGTAGGTGTGTGAAGTCAAAATGGAGGTGTTTGAAGTAAAAAATGGCGGTGTGTGAACTCATGGAATGGAGGTGTGTGAAGTCATGGAATGGAGGTTTGTGAAGTCAAACAGTGGAAGTGTGTGAAGTTACAGAAAGGAGATGTGTGAAGTCATAGAATGGAGGTGTGTGAAGTCATAGAATGGAGGAGTGTGAAGTCAGAATGGAGATTTGTGAAGTCATAGAATGGAGGTTTGTGAAGTCCTAGAATGTTGGTGTATGAAGTCATAGAATGGAGGTGTATGAAGTCATAGAATGGAGGTGTGTGAAGTCAAAATGCGGGTGTGTGAAGTCATAGAATGGAGGTGTGTGAAGTCATAGAATGGAGGTGTATGAAGTCATAGAATGGAAGTGTGTGAAGTCATAGAATGGAGGTGTGCGATGTCATAGAATGTAGGTGTGTGAAGTCATAGAATGGAGGTGTGTGAAGTCACAGAAGGGAGGTGTGTGAAGTCACAGAATGGAGGTGTGTGAAGTTACAATGGAGGTGTGTGAAGTCATAGAATGGAGATGTGTGAAGCCAAAGAATGGAGGTGTGTGAAGTGAAAGAATGGAGGTGTGTGAAGTCATAGAATGGAGGTGTGTGAAATCACAGAATGGAGGTGTGTGAATTCGCAGAATGGAGGTGTGTAAAGTCACAGAGTGGAGATGTGTGAAGTCACAGAGTGGAGGTGTGTGAAGTCATAGAATGGAGGTTTGTGAAGTCACAGAATGGGGGTGTGTGAAGTCAGAATGGAGGTGTGTGAAGTCATAGGATGGATGTGTGTGAACTCATAGAATGGAGGTGTGACGTCACAATGGAATTGTGTGAAGTCAAAGAATGGAGGTGTGTGAAGTCACAGAATGGAAGTGTGTGAAGTCATACAATGGAAGTGTGAAGTCAGAATGGAGGTGTGTGAAGTCACAGAATGGAGGTGTGTGAACTCAGAATGGAGGTTTTTGAAGTCATAGAATTGAGGTGTGTGAAGTCACATAAGGGAGGTGTGTGAAGGCACAGAATGGACGTGTGTGAAGTCAAAATGGAGGTTTGTGAAGTCATAGAATGGAGGTGTGTGAAGTCATAGAATGGAGGTGTGTGAAGTCACAGAATGGAAGTGTGTGAAGACATACAATGGAAGTGTGAAGTCAGAATGGAGGTGTGTGAAGTCACAGAATGGAAGTGTGTGAACTCAGAATGGAGGTGTGTGAAGTCATAGATGGAGGTGTGTGAAGTCATAGTATGGAGATGTGTGAAATCATAGAATGGAGTTTTGTGAAGTCACAGAATGGAGCTGTGTGAGTCAGAATTGAGGTGTGTGAAGTCATAGAATGCAGATGTGTGAAGTCATAGAATAGAGGATTGTGAGGTCACCAAAGGGAGGTTTGTGAAGTAATAGAATGGAGGTATGTGAAGTCAAATTGGAAGGGTGTGAATTCGGAGAATGTAGGTGTGTGAACTCATAGAATGGAGGTGGGTGAAGTCAAAAAATGGAGGTGTGTGAACTCAGAAATGAGGTGTGTGAAGTCACTGAATGGAAGTGTGTGAGGTAATAGAATGGAAGTGTGTGAAGTCATAGAATGGAGGTGTGTGAAATCAGATTGGAGGTGTGTGAAGTGACTGAATGGAGTTGTGTGAACTCAAAATGGAGGTGCGTGAAGCCACAGAATTGAGGTTTGCGAAGTCATAGTTTGGAGGTGTGTGAAGTCTTAGAATGGATGTTTCTGAATTAAGAATGAAGGTGTGTGAAGTCATAGAATGGAGGTGTGTGAAGACAAAATTGTGGTGTGGGAACTCATAGAATGGATGTGTGTGAACTCATAGAATGGACATGTGTGAAGTCGTGGAATGGAGGTGTGCGAAGTCAAAGAATGGAGGTGTGTGATGTCAAACAATGGTGGTGTGTGAAGTCACAGAATGGAGGTGTGTGATATCACAGAATGGAAGTGTGTGAAGTCAAAATGGAGTTGTGTGAAGTCACAGAATGGAGGTGTGTGAAGTCACAGAATGGAGGTGTGTGAAGTCAAAATGGTGGTGTGTGAAGTCACAAATGGAGGTGTGTGAAGTCACAGAATGTAGGTGTGTGAAGTCAAAATGGAGGTGTGTGAAGTCAAAGAATGGAGGTGTGTTAACTCATAGAATGGAGGTGTGTGAAGTCATGGAATGGAGGTTTGTGAAGTCAATCATTGGAAGTGTGTGAAGTTACAGAAAGGAGATGTGTGAAGTCATAGAATGGAGGAGGGTAAAGTCAGAATGGAGATTTGTGAAGTCATAGAATGGAGGTGTGTGAAGTCATAGAATGTTGCTGTATGAAGTCATATAATGGAGGTGTATGAAGTCATAGAATGGAGGTGTGTGAAGTCCGAATGCAGGTGTGTGAAGTCATAGAATGGAGGTGTGTGAAGTCATAGAATGGAGGTGTGTGAAGTCATAGTATGGAAGTGTGTGAAGTCTTAGAATGGAGGTGTGTGATGTCATAGAATGTAGGTGTGTGAAGTCATACAATGGAGGTGTATGAAGTCACGGAAGTGAGGTGTGTGAAGTCACAGAATGGAGGTGTGTGAAGTCACAATGGAGGTGTGTGAAGTCATAGAATGGAGGTGTGTGAAGTCAAAGAATGGAGGTGTGTGAAGTCATAGAATGGAGGTGTGTGAAATCTCAGAATGGAGGTGTGTGAAGTCAAAATGGTGGTGTGTGAAGTCACAAATGGAGGTGTGTGAAGTAACAGAATGTAGGTGTGTGAAGTCACAATGGAGGTGTGTGAATTCAAAGAATGGAGGTGTGTGAAGTCAGAATAGAGGTGTGTAAAGTCATGTAATTGAGGTGTGTGAAGTCAGAATGGAGCTGTGTGAAGTCATAGAATGGAGGTGTGTGAAGTCAAAATGGAAGTGTGTAAATTCATAGAATGGAGGTGTGTGAAGTCACAGAATGGAGGTGTGTGAATTCAGATTGGAGGTGTGTGAAGTCATAGAATGGAGGTGTGTCAACTAATGAAGTAGGTCTGTGAAGTCATAGAATGGAGGTGTGTGAAGTCATAGAAGGGAGGTGTGTGAAATCATAGAATGGAGGTGTGTGAAGTCATAGAATTTAGGTGTGTGAAGTCAGTATGGAGGTGTGTGAGGTCAGAATGGAGATGTGTGAAGTCATACAATGGAGGTGTGTGAAGTCACAATGCAGTTGTGTGAACTCATAGAATGGAGGTGTGTGAAGACACAATGAAGGTGTGTGAAGTCATAAAATGGAGGTGTGTGAATTCACAGAATGGAGGTGTGTGAAGTCAAAATGGTGGTGTGTGAAGTCACAAATGGAGGTGTGTGAAGTAACAGAATGTAGGTGTGTGAAGTCACAATGGAGGTGTGTGAATTCAAAGAATGGAGGTGTGTGAACTCATAGAATGGAGGTGTGTGAAGTCATGGAATGGAGGTTTGTGAAGTCAAACATTGGAAGTGTGGGAAGTTACAAAAGGAGATGTGTGAAGTCATAGAATGGAGGTGTGTGAAGTCATAGAATGGAGGAGTGTGAAGTCAGAATGGAGATTTGTGAAGTCACAGAATGGAGGTGTGTGAAGTCATAGAATGTTGGTGTATGAAGTCATAGAAGGGAGTTGTATGAAGTCACAGAGTGGAGGTGTGTGAAGTCAGAGTGCAGGTGTGTGAAGTCATAGAATGGAGGTTTGTGAAGTCATAGACTGGAGCTGTGTGAAGTCATACAATGGAAGTGTGTGAAGTCATAGAATGGAGGTCTGTGATGATATACAATGGAGGTGTGTGAAGTCACAGAATGGACGTGTGTGAAGTCACAATGGAGGTTTGTGAAGTCATAGAATGGAGGTGTGTGAAGTCATAGAATGGAGGTGTGTGAAATCTCAGAATGGAGGGGTATGAATTCGCAGAATGGAGGTGTGTAAAGACACAGAGTGGAGATGTGTGCATTCACAGAGTGGAGTTGGGTGAAGTCATAGAAAGGAGGTTTGTGAAGTCACAGAATGGAGGTGTGTGAAGTCAGAATAGAGGTGTGCAAAGTCATA
The DNA here is from genome assembly GCA_024803745.1 of Megascapheus bottae. NCBI lineage: Eukaryota > Metazoa > Chordata > Mammalia > Rodentia > Geomyidae > Megascapheus > Megascapheus bottae. The sequence continues at coordinate 98,033 of JANJXV010001303.1, forward strand.
GAATGGAGGTGTGTGAAGTCAGAATGGAGCTGTGTGAAGTCATAGAATGGAGGAGTGTGAAGTCAGAATGTAGGTGTGTGAACTCATAGAATGGAGATGTGTGCAGTCACATAATGGAGGTGTGTGAAGTCATAGAATGGAGGTGTGTGAAATCATAGAATGAAGGTGTGTGAAGTAATAGAATGGAGGTGTGTAAAGTCATAAAATGGAGGTTTGTGAAGTCATAGAATGGAGGTGTGTGAAGTCATAGTATGGAGATGTGTGAAATCATAGAATGGAGTTTTGTGAAGTCACAGAATGGAGCTGTGTGAGTCAGAATTGAGGTGTGTGAAGTCATAGAATGCAGAAGTGTGAAGTCATAGAATGGAGGATTGTGAAGTCACCGAAGGGAGGTTTGTGAAGTCATAGAATGGAGGTATGTTAAGTCAAATTGGAAGAGTGTGAAGTCAGAGAATGGAGCTGTGAGGTCATAGAATGGAGGTGGGTGAAGTCATAGAATGGAGGTCTGTGATGATATACAATGGAGGTGTGTGAAGTCACAGAATGGACGTGTGTGAAGTCACAATGGAGGTTTGTGAAGTCATAGAATGGAGGTGTGTGAACTCATAGAATGGAGGTGTGTGACGTCACAATGGAAGTTTGTGAAGTCATAGAATGGAGGTGTGTGAAGTCACAGAATAGAGTTGTGTGAAGTCATACAATGGAGGTGTGTGAAGTCAGAATGGAGGTGTGTGAAGTCACAGAATGGAGGTGTGTGAACTCAGAGTGGAGGTGTGTTAAATCATAGATGGAGGTGTGTGAAGTCATACTATGGAGATATGTGAAATCATAGAATGGAGTTTTGTGAAGTCACAGAATGGAGTTGTGTGAGTCCGAATTGAGGTGTGTGAAGTCATAGTATGTAGATGTGTGAAGTCATAGAATGGAGTATTGTGAAGTCATAAAATGGAGGTATGAGAAATCAAATTAGAGGGGTGTGAAGTCGGAGAATGGACGTGTGTGAAGTCACAATGGAGGTTTGTGAAGTCATAAAATGGAGGTATGAGAAATCAAATTAGAGGGGTGTGAAGTCGGAGAATGGAGGTGTGTGAAGTCATAGAATGGAGGTGGGTGAAGTAATAGAATGGAGGTGTGTGAATTCAGATTGGAGGTTTGTGATGTCATAGAATGGAGGTGTGTCAACTCAGAAAGGGGGTGCGTGAAGTCATAGAATGGAGGTGAGTGAAGTCATAGAATGGAGGTGTGTGAAATCATAGAATGGAGGTGTGTGAAGTCACAGAATTTAGGTGTGTGAAGTCAGAATGGAGGTGTGTGAGGTCAGAATGGAGGTGTTTGAAGTCATAGAATGGAGGTGTGTGAAGTCACAATGCAGGTGTGTGAACTCATAGAATGGAGGTGTGTGAAGTCATAATGTAGGTGTGTGAAGTCATAGAAAGGAGGTGTGTGATGTCATAGAATGGAGGTGTGTGAAGTCATAGAATGGAGGTGTGTGAAGTCACAAAATTGAGGTGTGTGAAGTTATAGAATGGAGCTGTGTGAAGTCACAGACTGGAGGTGTGTAAAATCACAGAATGGACGTGTGTGAAGTCATAGAATGGAGATGTGTGAAGTCATAGAATGGAGGTGTGTGAAGTCACAGAATGGAGGTGTGTGAAGTCAAAGAATGGAGGTGTGTGAAGTCAGAATGGAGCTGTGTTAAGTTATAGAATGGAGGTGTGTGAAGTCAAAATGGAGGTGTGTGAACTCATAGAATGGAGGTGTATGAAGTCACAAAATAGATGTGTGTTAAGTACCGGAATTTAGGTGTGTGAAGTCATAGAATGGAGGTGTGTGAAGTCATAGAATGGAGGTGTGTCAACTCAGAAAGGAGGTGTGTGAAGTCATAGAATGGAGGTGAGTGAAGTCATAGAATGGAGGTGTGTGAAATCATTGAATGGAGGTGTGTGAAGTCACAGAATTTAGGTGTGTGAAGTCACAGAATTTAGGTGTGTGAAGTCAGAATGGAGGTGTGTGAAGTCATAGAATGGAGGTGTGTGAAGTCACAATGCAGGTGTGTGAACTCATAAAATGGAGTTGTGTGAAGTCCCAATGTAGGTGTGTGAAGTCATAGAATGGAGGTGTGTGAAGTCATAGACTGGAGGTGTGTGAAGTCACAGAATGGAGGTGTGTGAAGTCATAGAATGGAGGTGTGTGAAGTCATAGTATGGAGATGTGTGAAATCATAGAATGGAGTTTTGTGAAGTCACAGAATGGAGCTGTGTGAGTCAGAATTGAGGTGTGTGAAGTCATAGAATGCAGATGTGTGAAGTCATAGAATGGAGGATTGTGAAGTCACCGAAGGGAGGTTTGTGAAGTCATAGAATGGAGGTATGTTAAGTCAAATTGGAGGAGTGTGAAGTCAGAGAATGGAGGTGTGTGAAGTCATAGAATGGAGGTGGGTGAAGTCATAGAATGGAGGTGTATGAAGTCATAGAATGGAGGTCTGTGAAGTCACAGAATGGACGGGTATGAAGTCATAGAATGAAGGTGTGTGAAGTCAGAGAATTGAGGTGTTTGAGGTCATATATTGGAGGTGTGTGAAGTCAAACAATGGAGGTGTGTGAACTCAGAAAGGAGGTGTGTGAAGTCACAGAATGGAGGTGTGTGATGTCATAGAATGGAGGTGTGTGAAATCACAGAATGGAGGTGTGTGAATTCGCAGAATGGAGGTGTGTAAAGTCACAGAGTGGAGATGTGTGAAGTCACAGAGTGGAGGTGTGTGAAGTCATAGAATGGAGGTTTGTGAAGTCACAGAATGGGGGTGTGTGAAGTCAGAATAGAGGTGTGTAAAGTCATAGAATTGAGGTGTGTGAAGTCAGAATAGAGCTGTGTTAAGTTATAGAATGGAGGTGTGTGAAGTCAAAATGGAGGTGTGTGAACTCATAGAATGGAGGTGTGTGAAGTCACAGAATGGTGGTGTGTGAAGTCATAGAATGGAGGTGTGTGAATTCAGATTGGAGGTGTGTGAAGTCATAGAATGGAGGTGTGTCAACTCAGAAAGGAGGTGTGTGAAGTCATAGAATGGAGGTGAGTGAAGTCATAGAATGGAGGTGTGTGAAATCATAGAATGGAGGTGTGTGAAGTCACAGAATTTAGGTGTGTGAAGTCAGAATGGAGGTGTGTGAGGTCAGAATGCAGGTGTTTGAACTCATAAAATGGAGTTGTGTGAAGTCACAATGTAGGTGTGTGAAGTCATAGAATGGAGGTGTGTCAAGTCACAGAATGGAGGTGTGTGAAGTCATAGAATGGAGGTGTGTGAAGTCAGAATGGAGGTGTGAAGTCAGAATGGAGGTGGGTGAAGTCATAGAAATTAGGTGTGGGAAGTCATAGAATGGAGAAGTGTGAAGTCATAGAGTGGAGGTGAGTGAAGTCACAGATTCCAGGTCTGTGAAGTCATAGAATGGATGTGTGTGAAGTCAGAATGTAGGTGTTCGTAGTCATAGAATAGAGGTGTGTGATATCAGAATGGAGGTGTGTGAAGTCATATAATGGAGGTGTGTGAACTCATAGAATGGAGGTGTGTGACGTCACAATGGAAGTTTGTGAAGTCATAGAATGGAGGTATGTGAAGTCACAGAATAGAGGTGTGTGAAGTCATACAATGGAGGTGTGTGAAGTCAGAATGGAGGTGTGTGAAGTCACAGAATGGAGGTGTGTGAACTCAGAGTGGAGGTGTGTTAAATCATAGATGGAGGTGTGTGAAGTCATACTATGGAGATATGTGAAATCATAGAATGGAGTTTTGTGAAGTCACAGAATGGAGTTGTGTGAGTCCGAATTGAGGTGTGTGAAGTCATAGTATGTAGATGTGTGAAGTCATAGAATGGAGTATTGTGAAGTCACCGAATGGATGTTTGTGAAGTCATAAAATGGAGGTATGAGAAATCAAATTAGAGGGGTGTGAAGTCGGAGAATGGAGGTGTGTGAAGTCATAGAATGGAGGTGGGTGAAGTCATAGAATGGAGGTGTGTGAATTCAGATTGGAGGTTTGTGATGTCATAGAATGGAGGTGTGTCAACTCAGAAAGGGGGTGCGTGAAGTCATAGAATGGAGGTGAGTGAAGTCATAGAATGGAGGTGTGTGAAATCATAGAATGGAGGTGTGTGAAGTCACAGAATTTAGGTGTGTGAAGTCAGAATGGAGGTGTGTGAGGTCAGAATGGAGGTGTTTGAAGTCATAGAATGGAGGTGTGTGAAGTCACAATGCAGGTGTGTGAACTCATAGAATGGAGGTGTGTGAAGTCATAATGTAGGTGTGTGAAGTCATAGAAAGGAGGTGTGTGATGTCATAGAATGGAGGTGTGTGAAGTCATAGAATGGAGGTGTGTGAAGTCACAAAATTGAGGTGTGTGAAGTTATAGAATGGAGCTGTGTGAAGTCACAGACTGGAGGTGTGTAAAATCACAGAATGGACGTGTGTGAAGTCATAGAATGGAGATGTGTGAAGTCATAGAATGGAGGTGTGTGAAGTCACAGAATGGAGGTGTGTGAAGTCACAGAATGGAGGTGTGTGAAGTCAGAATGGAGCTGTGTTAAGTTATAGAATGGAGGTGTGTGAAGTCATAGTATGGAGATGTGTGAAATCATAGAATGGAGTTTTGTGAAGTCACAGAATGGAGCTGTGTGAGTCAGAATTGAGGTGTGTGAAGTCATAGAATGCAGATGTGTGAAGTCATAGAATGGAGGATTGTGAAGTCACCGAAGGGAGGTTTGTGAAGTCATAGAATGGAGGTATGTTAAGTCAAATTGGAGGAGTGTGAAGTCAGAGAATGGAGGTGTGTGAAGTCATAGAATGGAGGTGGGTGAAGTCATAGAATGGAGGTGTATGAAGTCATAGAATGGAGGTCTGTGAAGTCACAGAATGGACGGGTATGAAGTCATAGAATGAAGGTGTGTGAAGTCAGAGAATTGAGGTGTTTGAGGTCATATATTGGAGGTGTGTGAAGTCAAACAATGGAGGTGTGTGAACTCAGAAAGGAGGTGTGTGAAGTCACAGAATGGAGGTGTGTGATGTCACAGAATGGAGGTGTGTGAAATCACAGAATGGAGGTGTGTGAATTCGCAGAATGGAGGTGTGTAAAGTCACAGAGTGGAGATGTGTGAAGTCACAGAGTGGAGGTGTGTGAAGTCATAGAATGGAGGTTTGTGAAGTCACAGAATGGGGGTGTGTGAAGTCAGAATAGAGGTGTGTAAAGTCATAGAATTGAGGTGAGTGAAGTCAGAATGGAGCTGTGTTAAGTTATAGAATGGAGGTGTGTGAAGTCAAAATGGAGGTGTGTGAACTCATAGAATGGAGGTGTGTGAAGTCACAGAATGGAGGTGTGTGAAGTCATAGAATGGAGGTGTGTGAATTCAGATTGGAGGTGTGTGAAGTCATAGAATGGAGTGTGTCAACTCAGAAAGGAGGTGTGTGAAGTCATAGAATGGAGGTGAGTGAAGTCATAGAATGGAGGTGTGTGAAATCATAGAATGGAGGTGTGTGAAGTCACAGAATTTAGGTGTTTGAAGTCAGAATGGAGGTGTGTGAGGTCAGAATGGAGGTGTGTGAAGTCATAGAATGGAGGTGTGTGAAGTCACAATGCAGGTGTTTTTACTCATAAAATGGAGTTGTGTGAAGTCACAATGTAGTTGTGTGAAGTCATAGAATGGAGGTGTGTGAAGTCATAGACTGGAGGTGTGTCAAGTCACAGAATGGAGGTGTGTGAAGTCATAGAATGGAGGTGTGTGAAGTCACAGAATGGAGGTGTGTGAAGTCACAGAATGGAAGTGTGTGAAATCATAGAATGGAGGTGTGTGAAGTCACAGAATGGACGTGTGTGACGTCAGATTGGAGGTGTGTGAAGTCATAGAATGGAGGTGTGTGAAGTCAGAATGGAGGTGTGAAGTCAGAATGGAGGTGGGTGAAGTCATAGAAATTAGGTGTGGGAAGTCATAGAATGGAGAAGTGTGAAGTCATAGAGTGGAGGTGAGTGAAGTCACAGATTCGAGGTCTGTGAAGTCATAGAATGGATGTGTGTGAAGTCAGAATGTAGGTGTTCGTAGTCATAGAATAGAGGTGTGTGATGTCAGATTGGAGGTGTGTGAAGTCATAGAATGGAGGTGTGTGAACTCATAGAATGGAGGTGTGTGACGTCACAATGGAAGTTTGTGAAGTCATAGAATGGAGGTGTGTGAAGTCAGAATGGAGGTGTGTGAAGTCACAGAGTGGAGGTGTGTGAACTCAGAGTGGAGGTGTGTTAAAACATAGATGGAGGTGTGTGAAGTCATACTATGGAGATATGTGAAATCATAGAATGGAGTTTTGTGAAGTCACAGAATGGAGTTGTGTGAGTCAGAATTGAGGTGTGTGAAGTCAGAGTATGTAGATGTGTGAAGTCATAGAATGGAGTATTGTAAAGTCACCGAAGGGATGTTTGTGAAGTCATAAAATGGAGGTATGAGAAATCAAATTATAGGGGTGTGAAGTCGGAGAATGGAGGTGTGTGAAGTAATAGATTGGAGGTGGGTGAAGTCATAGAATGGAGGTGTGTGAATTCAGATTGGAGGTTTGTGAAGTCATAGAATGGAGGTGTGTCAACTCAGAAAGGGGGTGCGTGAAGTCATAGAATGGAGGTGAGTGAAGTCATAGAATGGAGGTGTGTGAAATCATAGAATGGAGGTGTGTGAAGTCACAGAATTTAGGTGTGTGAAGTCAGAATGGAGGTGTGTGAGGTCAGAATGGAGGTGTTTGAAGTCATAGAATGGAGGTGTGTGAAGTCACAATGCAGGTGTGTGAACTCATAGAATGGAGGTGTGTGAAGTCACAATGTAGGTGTGTGAAGTCATAGAAAGGAGGTGTGTGATGTCATAGAATGGAGGTGTGTGAAGTCATAGAATGGAGGTGTGTGAAGTCACAAAATTGAGGTGTGTGAAGTTATAGAATGGAGCTGTGTGAAGTCACAGAATGGAGGTGTGTAAAATCACAGAATGGACGTGTGTGAAATCATAGAATGGAGATGTGTGAAGTCATAGAATGGAGGTGTGTGAAGTCACAGAATGGAGGTGTGTGAAGTCACAGAATGGAGGTGTGTGAAGTCAGAATGGAGCTGTGTTAAGTTATAGAATGGAGGGTGTGTGAAGTCAAAATGGAGGTGTGTGAACTCATAAAATGGAGGTGTATGAAGTCACAAAATAGATGTGTGTTAAGTACCGGAATTTAGGTGTGTGAAGTCACAGAATTTAGGTGTGTGAAGTCAGAATGGAGGTGTGTGAAGTCATAGAATGGAGGTGTGTGAAGTCACAATGCAGGTGTGTGAACTCATAAAATGGAGTTGTGTGAAGTCACAATGAAGGTGTGTGAAGTCATAGAATGGAGGTGTGTGAAAGTCATAGACTGGAGGTGTGTGAAGTCACAGAATGGAGGTGTGTGAAGTCATAGAATGGAGGTGTGTGAAAGTCATAGAATGGAGGTGTGTTAAGTCACAGAATGGAGGTGTGTGAAGTCACAGAATGGAGGTGTGTGAAGTCATAGAATGGAGGTGTGTGAAATCATAGAATGGAGGTGTGTGAAGTCACAGAATGGAGGTGTGTGAAGTCAGATTGGGAGGTGGTGTGAAGTCATAGAATGGAGGTGTGTGAAGTGAGAATGGAGGTGTGAAGTCAGAATGGAGGTGGGTGAAGTCATAGAAATTAGGTGTGGGAAGTCATAGAATGGAGAAATGTGAAGTCATAGAGTGGAGGTGAGTGAAGTCACAGATTCGAGGTCTGTGAAGTCATAGAATGGATGTGTGTGAAGTCAGAATGTAGGTGTTCGAAGTCATAGAATAGAGTTGTGTGAAGTCAGAATGGAGGTGTGTGAAGTCATAGAATGGAGGTGTGTGAACTCATAGAATGGAGGTGTGTGACGTCACAATGGAAGTTTGTGAAGTCATGGAATGGAGGTGTGTGAAGTCACAGAATACAGGTGTGTGAAGTCATACAATGGAGGTGTGTGAAGTCAGAATGGAGCTGTGTTAAGTCATAGATGGAGGTGTGTGAAGTCATACTATGGAGATATGTGAAATCATAGAATGGAGTTTTGTGAAGTCACAGAATGGAGTTGTGTGAGTCAGAATTGAGGTGTGTGAAGTCATAGAATGTAGATGTGTGAAGTCATAGAATGGAGTATTGTGAAGTCACCGAAGGGATGTTTGTGAAGTCATAAAATGGAGGTATGAGAAATCAAATTAGAGGGGTGTGAAGTCGGAGAATGGAGGTGTGTGAAGTCATAGAATGGAGGTGGGTGAAGTCATAGAATGGAGGTGTGTGAATTCAGATTGGAGGTTTGTGAAGTCATAGAATGGAGGTGTGTCAACTCAGAAAGGAGGTGTGTGAAGTCATAGAATGGAGGTGAGTGAAGTCATAGAATGGAGGTGTGTGAAATCATAGAATGGAAGTGTGTGAAGTCACAGAATTTAGGTGTGTGAAGTCAGAATGGAGGTGTGTGAGGTCAGAATGGAGGTGTATGAAGTCATAGAATGGAGGTGTGTGAAGTCACAATGCAGGTGTGTGAACTCATAGAATGGAGGTGTGTGAAGTCACAATGTAGGTGTGTGAAGTCATAGAATGGAGGTGTGTGAAGTCATAGAATGGAGGTGTGTGAAGTCACAGAATGGAGGTGTGTTAAGTCATAGAATGGAGGTGTGTGAAGTCACAGAATGGAGGTGTGTGAAATCATAGAATGGAGGTGTGTGAAGTCACAGAATGGAGGTGTGTGAAGTCAGAATGGAGGTGTGTGAAGTCATAGAATGGAGGTGTGTGAAGTCAGAGAATGGAGGTGTGTGAAATCATAGAATGGAGGTGTGTGAAGTCACAGAATGGAGGTGTGTGAAGTCAGAATGGAGGTGTGTGAAGTCATAGAATGGAGGTGTGTGAAGTCACAGAATGGAGGTGTGTGAAGTTATAAAATGGAGGTGTGTGAAATCACAGAATGGAGGTGTGTAAAATCATAGAATGGACGTGTGTGAAGTCATAGACTGGAGGTGTGTGAAGTCATAGAATGGAGGTGTGTGAAGTCACAGAATGGAGGGGTGTGAAGTCACAGATTGGAGGTGTGTGAACCCAGAATGGAGGTGTGTGAAGTCACAGAATGGAGGTGTGTGAAGTCATAGAATGGAGGTGTATGAAGTCACAAAATAGATGTGTGTTAAGTACCGGAATGGAGGTGTGTGAACTCAGAATGGAGGTGTGTGAAATCACAGAATGGAGGTGTGTGACCTCAAAATGAAGGTGTGTGAGGTCACAGAACGGAGGTTTGTGAAGTCATAGAATGGAGGTGTGTGAAGTCATAGAATGGATGATTCTGAAGTAATAATGAAGGTGAGTGAAGTCATAGAATGGAGGTGTGTGAAGTCACAATGTACGTGTGTGAACTCATAGAATGGAGGTGTGTGAAGTCACAATATAGGTGTGTTAAGTTATAGAATGGAGGTGTGTGAAGTCATAGAATGGAGGTGTGTGAAGTCACAAAATTCAGGTGTGTGAAGTTATAGAATGGAGGTGTGTGAAGTCACAGAATGGAGGTGTGTAAAATCATAGAACGGACGTGTGTGAAGTCATAGAATGGAGGTGTGTGAAGTCATAGAATGGACGTGTGTGAAGTCACAGAATGGAGGTGTGTGAAGTCAGAATGGAGGTGTGTGAACCCAGAATGGAGGTGTGTGAAGTCACAGAATGGAGGTGTGTGAATTGAGGTGTGTGAAGTCACAGAATGGAGGAGTGTTAAGTCACAGAATGGAGGTGTGTGAAGTCATAGAATGGAGGTGTGTGAAATCACAGAATGGAGTTGTGTGAAGTGACAGAAAGGAAGTGTGTGAAGTCATAGAATGGAGGTGTGTGAAGTCAGAATGGAGGTGTGTGAAGTCACAGAATGGAGGTGTGTGACCTCAAAATGAAGGTGTGTGAGGTCACAGAATGGAGATTTGTTAAGTCATACAATGGAGGTGTGTGAAGTCACAGAATGGAACTTTCTGAAGTAAGAATGAAGGTGTGTGAAGTCATAGAATGGAGGTGTGTGAAGGCAAAATGGAGGTGTGTGAACTCATAGAATGGAGGTGTGTGTACTCATAGAATGGAGGTGTGTGAACTCATGGAATGGAGGTGTGTGAAGACAAAACGGAGGCGTGTGAAGTCACAGAATGGAGGTGTGTGAAGTCACAGAATGGAGGTGTGTGAAGTCAAAAATGTGGTTTGTGAAGTCACAAATGGAGGTCTGTGAAGTCACAGAGTGGAGGTGTGTGAAGTCAAAATGGAGGTGTGTGAAGTCATCGAATGGAGGTATGTGAAGTCATGGGATGGAGCTGTGTGAAGTCACAGAATGGAAGAGTGTGAAGTCAGAATGGTTGTGTTCGAAGTCATAGAATGGAGGTGTGTGAAGTCAGAATGTAGGTGTGTGAAGTCGTAGAATGGAGTGGTGTGAAGTCAGAATGGAGGTGTGTGAACTCATAGAATAGAGGTGTGTGGAGTCACAATGGAGGTGTGTGAAGTCATAGAATGGTGGTGTGTAAAGTCACAGGATGGAGGTGTGTGAAGTAATAGAATGGTGGTGTGTGAAATCATAGAATGGAGGTGTGTAAAGTCACAGAATTGAGGTGTGTGAAGTCAGAATGGAGGTGTGTGAAGTCATAGAATTAAGGTGTGTGAAGACAGAATGGAGGTATGTGAACTCATAGAATGGAGGTGTGTGAAATCACAAGCGAGGTGTGTGAAGTCATAAAATGGAGGTGTGAGAAGTCACAGAATGGAGGTGTGTGAAGTCATAGAATGGGGCTGGGTGAAGTCAGAATGGAGGTGTGTGAAGTCACAGAATGGAGGTGTGTAAAGTCATAGAATGGAGGTGTGTGCAGTCATAGAATGGAGGTGTGTTAAGTCAAAATGGAGGTGTGTGAAGTCACAGAATAGAGGTGTGTGAAGTCACAGAATGGAGGTGTGTAAAGTCATAGAATGGAGGTGTGTGAAGTCATAGAATGGAGGTGTGTTAAGTCAAAATGGAGGTGTGTGAAGTCACAGAATAGAGGTGTGTGAAGTCACAGAATGGAGGTGTGTGAAGTCACAGAATGGAGGTGGGCGAAGTCTTAGAATGGATGTTTCTGAAGTAACAATGAAGGTGTGTGAGGTCATAGAATGGAGGTGTGTGAAGTCATACAATGGAGATGTGTAAAGTCAGAATGGAGGTGTGTGAAGTCACAGAATGGAGGTGTGTGAACTCAGAATGGAGGTGTGTGAAGTCATAGAATAGAGCTGTGTGAAGTCATACAATGGAGGTTTGTGAAGTCATCATGGAGGTGTGTGAAGTCAAGAAATGAGGTGTGTGAAGTCAAAATGGAGGCGTGTGAAGTCAGAATGGAGGTGTGTTGAGTCACAGAATGGAGGTATGTGAACTCAGAATGGAGGTGTGTGAAGTCACAGAATGGAGGTGCGTGAAATGATAGCATGGAGGTTTGTGAAATCATAGAATGGAAGTGTGTGAAGTCATAGAATGGAGGTGTGTGAAGTCATAGAATGTAGATGTGTGAAGTCATAGAATGGAGGTGTGTGAAGTCACCGAAGGGAGGAGTGTGAAGTCACATAATGGAGGTGAGTGAAGTCAAAATGGAGGTGTGTGACGTCATAAAATGGAGGTGTGTGAAATCATAGAATGGAGGTTTGTGAAATCACAGAATAGAGGTGTGTGAAGTCAGAGAATGGAGTTTTGTGAAGTCATAGAATGGAGGTATGTAAAGTCAAATTGGAGGTGTGTGAAGTCATAGAATGGAGGTGGGTGAAGTCATAGAATGGACGTGTGTGAAGTCAGAGAACTGACGTGTGTGAAGTAACAGTATTGATGGGTATGAAGTCATAGAATGGAGGTGTGTGAATCACAGAATTCAGGTGTTTGTAGTCATATATTGGAGGTGTGTGAAGTCATAGAATGGAGGTGTGTGAAGTCATAGAATGGAGGTGTGTGAAGTCACAGAATGGACGTGTGTGAAGTCATAGAAGAGAGGTGTGTGAAGTCATAGAACGGATGTGTGTGAAGTCACAGAATGGAGGTGTGGGAAGTAACAGAATGGAGGTGTGTGAAGTCAAAGAATGGAGGTGTGTGAACTCAGAATGGAGGTGTTTGACGTCACAATGGAGGTGTGTGAAGTCACCGAATGGAGTTGTGTGAACTCAGAATGGAGGTGTGTGAAGTCACAGAATGGAGGTTTGTGAAGTCATAGAATGGATGTTTCTGAAGTAAAAATGAAGGTGTGTGAAGTCACAGAATGGAGGTGTGTGAACTCATAGAATGGAGGTGTGTGAATTCACAGAATTTAGGTTTGTGAAGTCAGAATGGAGGTGTGTGAGGTCAGAATGGAGGTGAGTGAAATCATAGAATGGAGGTGTGTGAACTCATAGAATGGAGGTGTGTGATGTCACAATGTAGGTGTGTGAAGTCATAGAATGGAGGTGTGTGAAGTCATAGAATGGAGGTGTGTGAAGTCACAGAATGGAGGTGTGTGAAGTCATAGAATGGAGGTGTGTGAAGTCACAGAATGGAGGTGTGTGAAGTCAAATTTGAGTTGTGTGAAGTCATATAATGGAGGTGTGTCAACTCAGAAAGGAGGTGTGTGAAGTCATAGAATGGAGGTGTGAAGTCATAGAATGGAGGTGTGTGAAGTCACAATGTAGGTGTGTGAAGTCATAGAATGGAGGTGTGTGAAGTCATAGAATGGATTTGTGTGAAGTCACAGAATGGAGGTGTGTGAAGTCAAGGAATGGAGTTGTGTGAAGTCAGAATGGAGCTGTGTGAAGACATAGAATGGAGGTGTGTGAAGTCAGAATGGACATGTGTGAACTCATAGAATGGAGGTGTGTGAATTCAAAGAATTTAGGTTTGTAAAGTCAGAATGGAGGTGTGTGAGGTCAGAATGGAGGTGAGTGAAGTCATAGAATGGAGGTGTGTGAACTCACAGAATGGAGGTGTGTGATGTCACAATGTAGGTGTGTGAAGTCATAGAATGGAGGTGTGTGACGTCATAGACTGGAGGTGTGTGAAGTCACAGAATGGAGGAGTGTGAAGTCATAGAATGGAGGTGTGTGAAGTCACAGAATGGAAGTGTGTGAAATCATAGAATGGAGGTGTGTGAAGTCACAGAATGGAGGTGTGTGAAGTCAGATTGGAGGTGTGTGAAGTCATAGAATGGAGGTGTGTGAAGTGAGAATGGAGGTGTGAAGTCAGAATGGAGGTGGGTGAAGTCATAGAAATTAGGTGTGGGAAGTCATAGAATGGAGAAATGTGAAGTCATAGAGTGGAGGTGAGTGAAGTCACAGATTCGAGGTCTGTGAAGTCATAGAATGGAGGTGTGTGAAGTCAGAATGTAGGTGTTCGAAGTCATAGAATAGAGGTGTGTGAAGTCAGAATGGAGGTGTGTGATGTCATAGAATGGAGGTGTGTGAAGTCATAGAATGGAGGTGTGTGAAGTCACGTAAGGGAGGTGTGTGAAGGCACAGAATGGACGTGTGTGAAGTCAAAATGGAGGTTTGTGAAGTCATAGAATGGAGGTGTGGGAAGTCACAGAATGAAGGTGTGTGAAATCACACAATGGAGGGGTATGAATTCGTAGAATGGAGGTGTGTAAAGACACAGAGTGGAGATGTGTGCATTCACAGAGTGGGGGTGTGTGAAGTCATAGAAAGGAGGTTTGTGAAGTCACAGAATGGAGTTGTGTGAAGTCAGAATGGAGGTGTGTGAACTCATAGAATGGAGTTGTGTGAAGTCACAGAATGGAGGTGTGTGAAGTCAAATTTGAGTTGTGTGAAGTCATATAATGGAGGTGTGTCAACTCAGAAAGGAGGTGTGTGAAGTCATAGAATGGAGGTGTGTGAAGTCATAGAATGGATTTGTGTGAAGTCACAGAATGGAGGTGTGTGAAGTCATAGAATGGAGTTGTGTGAAGTCAGAATGGAGCTGTGTGAAGACATAGAATGGAGGTGTGTGAAGTCAGAATGGAGGTGTGTGAACTCATAGAATGGAGGTGTGTGAATTCACAGAATTTAGGTTTGTGAAGTCAGAATGGAGGTGTGTGAGGTCAGAATGGAGGTGAGTGAAATCATAGAATGGAGGTGTGTGAACTCATAGAATGGAGGTGTGTGATGTCACAATGTAGGTGTGTGAAGTCATAGAATGGAGGTGTGTGAAGTCATAGAATGGAGGTGTGTGAAGTCACAGAATGGAGGTGTGTGAAGTCATAGAATGGAGGTGTGTGAAGTCACAGAATGGAGGTGTGTGAAGTCAAATTTGAGTTGTGTGAAGTCATATAATGGAGGTGTGTCAACTCAGAAAGGAGGTGTGTGAAGTCATAGAATGGAGGTGTGAAGTCATAGAATGGAGGTGTGTGAAGTCACAATGTAGGTGTGTGAAGTAATAGAATGGAGGTGTGTGAAGTCATAGAATGGATTTGTGTGAAGTCACAGAATGGAGGTGTGTGAAGTCATAGAATGGAGTTGTGTGAATCAGAATGGAGCTGTGTGAAGACATAGAATGGAGGTGTGTGAAGTCAGAATGGAGGTGTGTGAACTCATAGAATGGAGGTGTGTGAATTCACAGAATTTAGGTTTGTGAAGTCAGAATGGAGGTGTGTGAGGTCAGAATGGAGGTGAGTGAAGTCATAGAATGGAGGTGTGTGAACACACAGAATGGAGGTGTGTGATGTCACAATGTAGGTGTGTGAAGTCATAGAATGGAGGTTTGTGAAGTAATAGACTGGAGGTGTGTGAAGTCACAGAATGGAGGTGTGTGAAGTCATAGAATGGAGGTGTGTGAAGTCATAGAATGGAAGTGTGTGAAATCATAGAATGGAGGTGTGTGAAGTCACAGAATGGAGGTGTGTGAAGACAGATTGGAGGTGTGTGAAGTCATAGAATGAAGGTGTGTGAAGTGAGAATGGAGGTGTGAAGTCAGAATGGAGGTGGGTGAAGTCATAGAAATTAGGTGTGGGAAGTCATAGAATGGAGAAATGTGAAGTCATAGAGTGGAGGTGAGTGAAGTCACAGATTCGATGTCTGTGAAGTCATAGAATGGATGTGTGTGAAGTCAGAATGTAGGTGTTCGAAGTCATAGAATAGAGGTGTGTGAAGTCAGAATGGAGGTGTGTGAAGTCATAGAATGGAGGTGTGTGATCTCATAGAATGGAGGTGTGTGACGTCACAATGGAAGTTTGTGAAGTCATGGAATGGAGGTGTGTGAAGTCACAGAATAGAGGTGTGTGAAGTCATACAATGGAGGTGTGTGAAGTCAGAATGGAGGTGTGTATAGTCACAGAATGGAGGTGTGTGAACTCAGAGTGGAGCTGTGTTAAGTCATAGATGGAGGTGTGTGAAGTCATACTATGGAGATATGTGAAATCATAGAATGGAGTTTTGTGAAGTCACAGAATGGAGTTGTGTGAGTCAGAATTGAGGTGTGTGAAGTCATAGAATGTAGATGTGTGAAGTCATAGAATGGAGTATTGTATAGTCACCGAAGGGATGTTTGTGAAGTCATAAAATGGAGGTATGAGAAATCAAATTAGAGGGGTGTGAAGTCGGAGAATGGAGGTGTGTGAAGTCATAGAATGGAGGTGGGTGAAGTCATAGAATGGAGGTGTGTGAATTCAGATTGGAGGTTTGTGAAGTCATAGAATGGAGGTGTGTCAACTCAGAAAGGAGGTGTGTGAAGTCATAGAATGGAGGTGAGTGAAGTCATAGAATGGAGGTGTGTGAAATCATAGAATGGAGGTGTGTGAAGTCAAAGAATTTAGGTGTGTGAAGTCAGAATGGAGGTGTGTGAGGTCAGAATGGAGGTGTTTGAAGTCATAGAATGGAGGTGTGTGAAGTCATAGAATGGAGGTGTGTGAAGTCACAGAATGGAGGTGTATGAAATCATAGAATGGTGGTGTGTGAAGTCACAGAATGGAGATGTGTGAAGTCATAGAAAGGAGGTGTGTGATGTCATAGAATGGAGGTGTGTGAAGTCATAGAATGGAGGTGTGTGAAGTCATACTATGGAGATATGTGAAATCATAGAATGGAGTTTTGTGAAGTCACAGAATGGAGTTGTGTGAGTCCGAATTGAGGTGTGTGAAGTCATAGTATGTAGATGTGTGAAGTCATAGAATGGAGTATTGTGAAGTCACCGAATGGATGTTTGTGAAGTCATAAAATGGAGGTATGAGAAATCAAATTAGAGGGGTGTGAAGTCGGAGAATGGAGGTGTGTGAAGTCATAGAATGGAGGTGGGTGAAGTCATAGAATGGAGGTGTGTGAATTCAGATTGGAGGTTTGTGATGTCATAGAATGGAGGTGTGTCAACTCAGAAAGGGGGTGCGTGAAGTCATAGAATGGAGGTGAGTGAAGTCATAGAATGGAGGTGTGTGAAATCATAGAATGGAGGTGTGTGAAGTCACAGAATTTAGGTGTGTGAAGTCACAATGCAGGTGTGTGAGGTCAGAATGGAGGTGTTTGAAGTCATAGAATGGAGGTGTGTGAAGTCACAATGCAGGTGTGTGAACTCATAGAATGGAGGTGTGTGAAGTCATAATGTAGGTGTGTGAAGTCATAGAAAGGAGGTGTGTGATGTCATAGAATGGAGGTGTGTGAAGTCATAGAATGGAGGTGTGTGAAGTCACAAAATTGAGGTGTGTGAAGTTATAGAATGGAGCTGTGTGAAGTCACAGACTGGAGGTGTGTAAAATCACAGAATGGACGTGTGTGAAGTCATAGAATGGAGATGTGTGAAGTCATAGAATGGAGGTGTGTGAAGTCACAGAATGGAGGTGTGTGAAGTCAAAGAATGGAGGTGTGTGAAGTCAGAATGGAGCTGTGTTAAGTTATAGAATGGAGGTGTGTGAAGTCAAAATGGAGGTGTGTGAACTCATAGAATGGAGGTGTATGAAGTCACAAAATAGATGTGTGTTAAGTACCGGAATTTAGGTGTGTGAAGTCATAGAATGGAGGTGTGTGAAGTCATAGAATGGAGGTGTGTCAACTCAGAAAGGAGGTGTGTGAAGTCATAGAATGGAGGTGAGTGAAGTCATAGAATGGAGGTGTGTGAAATCATAGAATGGAGGTGTGTGAAGTCACAGAATTTAGGTGTGTGAAGTCACAGAATTTAGGTGTGTGAAGTCAGAATGGAGGTGTGTGAAGTCATAGAATGGAGGTGTGTGAAGTCACAATGCAGGTGTGTGAACTCATAAAATGGAGTTGTGTGAAGTCACAATGTAGGTGTGTGAAGTCATAGAATGGAGGTGTGTGAAGTCATAGACTGGAGGTGTGTGAAGTCACAGAATGGAGGTGTGTGAAGTCATAGAATGGAGGTGTGTGAAGTCATAGTATGGAGATGTGTGAAATCATAGAATGGAGTTTTGTGAAGTCACAGAATGGAGCTGTGTGAGTCAGAATTGAGGTGTGTGAAGTCATAGAATGCAGATGTGTGAAGTCATAGAATGGAGGATTGTGAAGTCACCGAAGGGAGGTTTGTGAAGTCATAGAATGGAGGTATGTTAAGTCAAATTGGAGGAGTGTGAAGTCAGAGAATGGAGGTGTGTGAAGTCATAGAATGGAGGTGTATGAAGTCATAGAATGGAGGTCTGTGAAGTCACAGAATGGACGGGTATGAAGTCATAGAATGAAGGTGTGTGAAGTCAGAGAATTGAGGTGTTTGAGGTCATATATTGGAGGTGTGTGAAGTCAAACAATGGAGGTGTGTGAACTCAGAAAGGAGGTGTGTGAAGTCACAGAATGGAGGTGTGTGATGTCACAGAATGGAGGTGTGTGAAATCACAGAATGGAGGTGTGTGAATTCGCAGAATGGAGGTGTGTAAAGTCACAGAGTGGAGATGTGTGAAGTCACAGAGTGGAGGTGTGTGAAGTCATAGAATGGAGGTTTGTGAAGTCACAGAATGGGGGTGTGTGAAGTCAGAATAGAGGTGTGTAAAGTCATAGAATTGAGGTGTGTGAAGTCAGAATGGAGCTGTGTTAAGTTATAGAATGGAGGTGTGTGAAGTCAAAATGGAGGTGTGTGAACTCATAGAATGGAGGTGTGTGAAGTCACAGAATGGAGGTGTGTGAAGTCATAGAATGGAGGTGTGTGAATTCAGATTGGAGGTGTGTGAAGTCATAGAATGGAGTGTGTCAACTCAGAAAGAGGTGTGTGAAGTCATAGAATGGAGGTGAGTGAAGTCATAGAATGGAGGTGTGTGAAATCATAGAATGGAGGTGTGTGAAGTCACAGAATTTAGGTGTTTGAAGTCAGAATGGAGGTGTGTGAGGTCAGAATGGAGGTGTGTGAAGTCATAGAATGGAGGTGTGTGAAGTCACAATGCAGGTGTTTTTACTCATAAAATGGAGTTGTGTGAAGTCACAATGTAGTTGTGTGAAGTCATAGAATGGAGGTGTGTGAAGTCATAGACTGGAGGTGTGTCAAGTCACAGAATGGAGGTGTGTGAAGTCATAGAATGGAGGTGTGTGAAGTCACAGAATGGAGGTGTGTGAAGTCACAGAATGGAAGTGTGTGAAATCATAGAATGGAGGTGTGTGAAGTCACAGAATGGACGTGTGTGACGTCAGATTGGAGGTGTGTGAAGTCATAGAATGGAGGTGTGTGAAGTCAGAATGGAGGTGTGAAGTCAGAATGGAGGTGGGTGAAGTCATAGAAATTAGGTGTGGGAAGTCATAGAATGGAGAAGTGTGAAGTCATAGAGTGGAGGTGAGTGAAGTCACAGATTCGAGGTCTGTGAAGTCATAGAATGGATGTGTGTGAAGTCAGAATGTAGGTGTTCGTAGTCATAGAATAGAGGTGTGTGATGTCAGATTGGAGGTGTGTGAAGTCATAGAATGGAGGTGTGTGAACTCATAGAATGGAGGTGTGTGACGTCACAATGGAAGTTTGTGAAGTCATAGAATGGAGGTGTGTGAAGTCAGAATGGAGGTGTGTGAAGTCACAGAGTGGAGGTGTGTGAACTCAGAGTGGAGGTGTGTTAAAACATAGATGGAGGTGTGTGAAGTCATACTATGGAGATATGTGAAATCATAGAATGGAGTTTTGTGAAGTCACAGAATGGAGTTGTGTGAGTCAGAATTGAGGTGTGTGAAGTCAGAGTATGTAGATGTGTGAAGTCATAGAATGGAGTATTGTAAAGTCACCGAAGGGATGTTTGTGAAGTCATAAAATGGAGGTATGAGAAATCAAATTATAGGGGTGTGAAGTCGGAGAATGGAGGTGTGTGAAGTAATAGATTGGAGGTGGGTGAAGTCATAGAATGGAGGTGTGTGAATTCAGATTGGAGGTTTGTGAAGTCATAGAATGGAGGTGTGTCAACTCAGAAAGGGGGTGCGTGAAGTCATAGAATGGAGGTGAGTGAAGTCATAGAATGGAGGTGTGTGAAATCATAGAATGGAGGTGTGTGAAGTCACAGAATTTAGGTGTGTGAAGTCAGAATGGAGGTGTGTGAGGTCAGAATGGAGGTGTTTGAAGTCATAGAATGGAGGTGTGTGAAGTCACAATGCAGGTGTGTGAACTCATAGAATGGAGGTGTATGAAGTCACAATGTAGGTGTGTGAAGTCATAGAAAGGAGGTGTGTGATGTCATAGAATGGAGGTGTGTGAAGTCATAGAATGGAGGTGTGTGAAGTCACAAAATTGAGGTGTGTGAAGTTATAGAATGGAGCTGTGTGAAGTCACAGAATGGAGGTGTGTAAAATCACAGAATGGACGTGTGTGAAATCATAGAATGGAGATGTGTGAAGTCATAGAATGGAGGTGTGTGAAGTCACAGAATGGAGGTGTGTGAAGTCACAGAATGGAGGTGTGTGAAGTCAGAATGGAGCTGTGTTAAGTTATAGAATGGAGGTGTGTGAAGTCAAAATGGAGGTGTGTGAACTCATAAAATGGAGGTGTATGAAGTCACAAAATAGATGTGTGTTAAGTACCGGAATTTAGGTGTGTGAAGTCACAGAATTTAGGTGTGTGAAGTCAGAATGGAGGTGTGTGAAGTCATAGAATGGAGGTGTGTGAAGTCACAATGCAGGTGTGTGAACTCATAAAATGGAGTTGTGTGAAGTCACAATGAAGGTGTGTGAAGTCATAGAATGGAGGTGTGTGAAGTCATAGACTGGAGGTGTGTGAAGTCACAGAATGGAGGTGTGTGAAGTCATAGAATGGAGGTGTGTGAAGTCATAGAATGGAGGTGTGTTAAGTCACAGAATGGAGGTGTGTGAAGTCACAGAATGGAGGTGTGTGAAGTCATAGAATGGAGGTGTGTGAAATCATAGAATGGAGGTGTGTGAAGTCACAGAATGGAGGTGTGTGAAGTCAGATTGGAGGTGTGTGAAGTCATAGAATGGAGGTGTGTGAAGTGAGAATGGAGGTGTGAAGTCAGAATGGAGGTGGGTGAAGTCATAGAAATTAGGTGTGGGAAGTCATAGAATGGAGAAATGTGAAGTCATAGAGTGGAGGTGAGTGAAGTCACAGATTCGAGGTCTGTGAAGTCATAGAATGGATGTGTGTGAAGTCAGAATGTAGGTGTTCGAAGTCATAGAATAGAGTTGTGTGAAGTCAGAATGGAGGTGTGTGAAGTCATAGAATGGAGGTGTGTGAACTCATAGAATGGAGGTGTGTGACGTCACAATGGAAGTTTGTGAAGTCATGGAATGGAGGTGTGTGAAGTCACAGAATACAGGTGTGTGAAGTCATACAATGGAGGTGTGTGAAGTCAGAATGGAGCTGTGTTAAGTCATAGATGGAGGTGTGTGAAGTCATACTATGGAGATATGTGAAATCATAGAATGGAGTTTTGTGAAGTCACAGAATGGAGTTGTGTGAGTCAGAATTGAGGTGTGTGAAGTCTTAGAATGTAGATGTGTGAAGTCATAGAATGGAGTATTGTGAAGTCACCGAAGGGATGTTTGTGAAGTCATAAAATGGAGGTATGAGAAATCAAATTAGAGGGGTGTGAAGTCGGAGAATGGAGGTGTGTGAAGTCATAGAATGGAGGTGGGTGAAGTCATAGAATGGAGGTGTGTGAATTCAGATTGGAGGTTTGTGAAGTCATAGAATGGAGGTGTGTCAACTCAGAAAGGAGGTGTGTGAAGTCATAGAATGGAGGTGAGTGAAGTCATAGAATGGAGGTGTGTGAAATCATAGAATGGAAGTGTGTGAAGTCACAGAATTTAGGTGTGTGAAGTCAGAATGGAGGTGTGTGAGGTCAGAATGGAGGTGTATGAAGTCATAGAATGGAGGTGTGTGAAGTCACAATGCAGGTGTGTGAACTCATAGAATGGAGGTGTGTGAAGTCACAATGTAGGTGTGTGAAGTCATAGAATGGAGGTGTGTGAAGTCATAGAATGGAGGTGTGTGAAGTCACAGAATGGAGGTGTGTTAAGTCATAGAATGGAGGTGTGTGAAGTCACAGAATGGAGGTGTGTGAAATCATAGAATGGAGGTGTGTGAAGTCACAGAATGGAGGTGTGTGAAGTCAGAATGGAGGTGTGTGAAGTCATAGAATGGAGGTGTGTGAAGTCAGAGAATGGAGGTGTGTGAAATCATAGAATGGAGGTGTGTGAAGTCACAGAATGGAGGTGTGTGAAGTCAGAATGGAGGTGTGTGAAGTCATAGAATGGAGGTGTGTGAAGTCACAGAATGGAGGTGTGTGAAGTTATAAAATGGAGGTGTGTGAAATCACAGAATGGAGGTGTGTAAAATCATAGAATGGACGTGTGTGAAGTCATAGACTGGAGGTGTGTGAAGTCATAGAATGGAGGTGTGTGAAGTCACAGAATGGAGGGGTGTGAAGTCACAGATTGGAGGTGTGTGAACCCAGAATGGAGGTGTGTGAAGTCACAGAATGGAGGTGTGTGAAGTCATAGAATGGAGGTGTATGAAGTCACAAAATAGATGTGTGTTAAGTACCGGAATGGAGGTGTGTGAACTCAGAATGGAGGTGTGTGAAATCACAGAATGGAGGTGTGTGACCTCAAAATGAAGGTGTGTGAGGTCACAGAACGGAGGTTTGTGAAGTCATAGAATGGAGGTGTGTGAAGTCATAGAATGGATGATTCTGAAGTAATAATGAAGGTGAGTGAAGTCATAGAATGGAGGTGTGTGAAGTCACAATGTACGTGTGTGAACTCATAGAATGGAGGTGTGTGAAGTCACAATATAGGTGTGTTAAGTTATAGAATGGAGGTGTGTGAAGTCATAGAATGGAGGTGTGTGAAGTCACAAAATTCAGGTGTGTGAAGTTATAGAATGGAGGTGTGTGAAGTCACAGAATGGAGGTGTGTAAAATCATAGAACGGACGTGTGTGAAGTCATAGAATGGAGGTGTGTGAAGTCATAGAATGGACGTGTGTGAAGTCACAGAATGGAGGTGTGTGAAGTCAGAATGGAGGTGTGTGAACCCAGAATGGAGGTGTGTGAAGTCACAGAATGGAGGTGTGTGAATGGAGGTGTGTGAAGTCACAGAATGGAGGAGTGTTAAGTCACAGAATGGAGGTGTGTGAAGTCATAGAATGGAGGTGTGTGAAATCACAGAATGGAGTTGTGTGAAGTGACAGAAAGGAAGTGTGTGAAGTCATAGAATGGAGGTGTGTGAAGTCAGAATGGAGGTGTGTGAAGTCACAGAATGGAGGTGTGTGACCTCAAAATGAAGGTGTGTGAGGTCACAGAATGGAGATTTGTTAAGTCATACAATGGAGGTGTGTGAAGTCACAGAATGGAACTTTCTGAAGTAAGAATGAAGGTGTGTGAAGTCATAGAATGGAGGTGTGTGAAGGCAAAATGGAGGTGTGTGAACTCATAGAATGGAGGTGTGTGTACTCATAGAATGGAGGTGTGTGAACTCATGGAATGGAGGTGTGTGAAGACAAAACGGAGGCGTGTGAAGTCACAGAATGGAGGTGTGTGAAGTCACAGAATGGAGGTGTGTGAAGTCAAAAATGTGGTTTGTGAAGTCACAAATGGAGGTCTGTGAAGTCACAGAGTGGAGGTGTGTGAAGTCAAAATGGAGGTGTGTGAAGTCATCGAATGGAGGTATGTGAAGTCATGGGATGGAGCTGTGTGAAGTCACAGAATGGAAGAGTGTGAAGTCAGAATGGTTGTGTTCGAAGTCATAGAATGGAGGTGTGTGAAGTCAGAATGTAGGTGTGTGAAGTCGTAGAATGGAGTGGTGTGAAGTCAGAATGGAGGTGTGTGAACTCATAGAATAGAGGTGTGTGGAGTCACAATGGAGGTGTGTGAAGTCATAGAATGGTGGTGTGTAAAGTCACAGGATGGAGGTGTGTGAAGTAATAGAATGGTGGTGTGTGAAATCATAGAATGGAGGTGTGTAAAGTCACAGAATTGAGGTGTGTGAAGTCAGAATGGAGGTGTGTGAAGTCATAGAATTAAGGTGTGTGAAGACAGAATGGAGGTATGTGAACTCATAGAATGGAGGTGTGTGAAATCACAAGCGAGGTGTGTGAAGTCATAAAATGGAGGTGTGAGAAGTCACAGAATGGAGGTGTGTGAAGTCATAGAATGGGGCTGGGTGAAGTCAGAATGGAGGTGTGTGAAGTCACAGAATGGAGGTGTGTAAAGTCATAGAATGGAGGTGTGTGCAGTCATAGAATGGAGGTGTGTTAAGTCAAAATGGAGGTGTGTGAAGTCACAGAATAGAGGTGTGTGAAGTCACAGAATGGAGGTGTGTAAAGTCATAGAATGGAGGTGTGTGAAGTCATAGAATGGAGGTGTGTTAAGTCAAAATGGAGGTGTGTGAAGTCACAGAATAGAGGTGTGTGAAGTCACAGAATGGAGGTGTGTGAAGTCACAGAATGGAGGTGGGCGAAGTCTTAGAATGGATGTTTCTGAAGTAACAATGAAGGTGTGTGAAGTCATAGAATGGAGGTGTGTGAAGTCATACAATGGAGATGTGTAAAGTCAGAATGGAGGTGTGTGAAGTCACAGAATGGAGGTGTGTGAACTCAGATTGGAGGTGTGTGAAGTCATAGAATAGAGCTGTGTGAAGTCATACAATGGAGGTTTGTGAAGTCATCATGGAGGTGTGTGAAGTCAAGAAATGAGGTGTGTGAAGTCAAAATGGAGGCGTGTGAAGTCAGAATGGAGGTGTGTTGAGTCACAGAATGGAGGTATGTGAACTCAGAATGGAGGTGTGTGAAGTCACAGAATGGAGGTGCGTGAAATGATAGCATGGAGGTTTGTGAAATCATAGAATGGAAGTGTGTGAAGTCATAGAATGGAGGTGTGTGAAGTCATAGAATGTAGATGTGTGAAGTCATAGAATGGAGGTGTGTGAAGTCACCGAAGGGAGGAGTGTGAAGTCACATAATGGAGGTGAGTGAAGTCAAAATGGAGGTGTGTGACGTCATAAAATGGAGGTGTGTGAAATCATAGAATGGAGGTTTGTGAAATCACAGAATAGAGGTGTGTGAAGTCAGAGAATGGAGTTTTGTGAAGTCATAGAATGGAGGTATGTAAAGTCAAATTGGAGGTGTGTGAAGTCATAGAATGGAGGTGGGTGAAGTCATAGAATGGACGTGTGTGAAGTCAGAGAACTGACGTGTGTGAAGTAACAGTATTGATGGGTATGAAGTCATAGAATGGAGGTGTGTGAATCACAGAATTCAGGTGTTTGTAGTCATATATTGGAGGTGTGTGAAGTCATAGAATGGAGGTGTGTGAAGTCATAGAATGGAGGTGTGTGAAGTCACAGAATGGACGTGTGTGAAGTCATAGAAGAGAGGTGTGTGAAGTCATAGAACGGATGTGTGTGAAGTCACAGAATGGAGGTGTGGGAAGTAACAGAATGGAGGTGTGTGAAGTCAAAGAATGGAGGTGTGTGAACTCAGAATGGAGGTGTTTGACGTCACAATGGAGGTGTGTGAAGTCACCGAATGGAGTTGTGTGAACTCAGAATGGAGGTGTGTGAAGTCACAGAATGGAGGTTTGTGAAGTCATAGAATGGATGTTTCTGAAGTAAAAATGAAGGTGTGTGAAGTCACAGAATGGAGGTGTGTGAACTCATAGAATGGAGGTGTGTGAATTCACAGAATTTAGGTTTGTGAAGTCAGAATGGAGGTGTGTGAGGTCAGAATGGAGGTGAGTGAAATCATAGAATGGAGGTGTGTGAACTCATAGAATGGAGGTGTGTGATGTCACAATGTAGGTGTGTGAAGTCATAGAATGGAGGTGTGTGAAGTCATAGAATGGAGGTGTGTGAAGTCACAGAATGGAGGTGTGTGAAGTCATAGAATGGAGGTGTGTGAAGTCACAGAATGGAGGTGTGTGAAGTCAAATTTGAGTTGTGTGAAGTCATATAATGGAGGTGTGTCAACTCAGAAAGGAGGTGTGTGAAGTCATAGAATGGAGGTGTGAAGTCATAGAATGGAGGTGTGTGAAGTCACAATGTAGGTGTGTGAAGTCATAGAATGGAGGTGTGTGAAGTCATAGAATGGATTTGTGTGAAGTCACAGAATGGAGGTGTGTGAAGTCAAGGAATGGAGTTGTGTGAATTCAGAATGGAGCTGTGTGAAGACATAGAATGGAGGTGTGTGAAGTCAGAATGGACATGTGTGAACTCATAGAATGGAGGTGTGTGAATTCAAAGAATTTAGGTTTGTGAAGTCAGAATGGAGGTGTGTGAGGTCAGAATGGAGGTGAGTGAAGTCATAGAATGGAGGTGTGTGAACCCACAGAATGGAGGTGTGTGATGTCACAATGTAGGTGTGTGAAGTCATAGAATGGAGGTGTGTGACGTCATAGACTGGAGGTGTGTGAAGTCACAGAATGGAGGAGTGTGAAGTCATAGAATGGAGGTGTGTGAAGTCACAGAATGGAAGTGTGTGAAATCATAGAATGGAGGTGTGTGAAGTCACAGAATGGAGGTGTGTGAAGTCAGATTGGAGGTGTGTGAAGTCATAGAATGGAGGTGTGTGAAGTGAGAATGGAGGTGTGAAGTCAGAATGGAGGTGGGTGAAGTCATAGAAATTAGGTGTGGGAAGTCATAGAATGGAGAAATGTGAAGTCATAGAGTGGAGGTGAGTGAAGTCACAGATTCGAGGTCTGTGAAGTCATAGAATGGAGGTGTGTGAAGTCAGAATGTAGGTGTTCGAAGTCATAGAATAGAGGTGTGTGAAGTCAGAATGGAGGTGTGTGATGTCATAGAATGGAGGTGTGTGAAGTCATAGAATGGAGGTGTGTGAAGTCACGTAAGGGAGGTGTGTGAAGGCACAGAATGGACGTGTGTGAAGTCAAAATGGAGGTTTGTGAAGTCATAGAATGGAGGTGTGGGAAGTCACAGAATGAAGGTGTGTGAAATCACACAATGGAGGGGTATGAATTCGTAGAATGGAGGTGTGTAAAGACACAGAGTGGAGATGTGTGCATTCACAGAGTGGGGGTGTGTGAAGTCATAGAAAGGAGGTTTGTGAAGTCACAGAATGGAGTTGTGTGAAGTCAGAATGGAGGTGTGTGAACTCATAGAATGGAGTTGTGTGAAGTCACAGAATGGAGGTGTGTGAAGTCAAATTTGAGTTGTGTGAAGTCATATAATGGAGGTGTGTCAACTCAGAAAGGAGGTGTGTGAAGTCATAGAATGGAGGTGTGTGAAGTCATAGAATGGATTTGTGTGAAGTCACAGAATGGAGGTGTGTGAAGTCATAGAATGGAGTTGTGTGAAGTCAGAATGGAGCTGTGTGAAGACATAGAATGGAGGTGTGTGAAGTCAGAATGGAGGTGTGTGAACTCATAGAATGGAGGTGTGTGAATTCACAGAATTTAGGTTTGTGAAGTCAGAATGGAGGTGTGTGAGGTCAGAATGGAGGTGAGTGAAATCATAGAATGGAGGTGTGTGAACTCATAGAATGGAGGTGTGTGATGTCACAATGTAGGTGTGTGAAGTCATAGAATGGAGGTGTGTGAAGTCATAGAATGGAGGTGTGTGAAGTCACAGAATGGAGGTGTGTGAAGTCATAGAATGGAGGTGTGTGAAGTCACAGAATGGAGGTGTGTGAAGTCAAATTTGAGTTGTGTGAAGTCATATAATGGAGGTGTGTCAACTCAGAAAGGAGGTGTGTGAAGTCATAGAATGGAGGTGTGAAGTCATAGAATGGAGGTGTGTGAAGTCACAATGTAGGTGTGTGAAGTAATAGAATGGAGGTGTGTGAAGTCATAGAATGGATTTGTGTGAAGTCACAGAATGGAGGTGTGTGAAGTCATAGAATGGAGTTGTGTGAATCAGAATGGAGCTGTGTGAAGACATAGAATGGAGGTGTGTGAAGTCAGAATGGAGGTGTGTGAACTCATAGAATGGAGGTGTGTGAATTCACAGAATTTAGGTTTGTGAAGTCAGAATGGAGGTGTGTGAGGTCAGAATGGAGGTGAGTGAAGTCATAGAATGGAGGTGTGTGAACACACAGAATGGAGGTGTGTGATGTCACAATGTAGGTGTGTGAAGTCATAGAATGGAGGTTTGTGAAGTAATAGACTGGAGGTGTGTGAAGTCACAGAATGGAGGTGTGTGAAGTCATAGAATGGAGGTGTGTGAAGTCATAGAATGGAAGTGTGTGAAATCATAGAATGGAGGTGTGTGAAGTCACAGAATGGAGGTGTGTGAAGACAGATTGGAGGTGTGTGAAGTCATAGAATGAAGGTGTGTGAAGTGAGAATGGAGGTGTGAAGTCAGAATGGAGGTGGGTGAAGTCATAGAAATTAGGTGTGGGAAGTCATAGAATGGAGAAATGTGAAGTCATAGAGTGGAGGTGAGTGAAGTCACAGATTCGATGTCTGTGAAGTCATAGAATGGATGTGTGTGAAGTCAGAATGTAGGTGTTCGAAGTCATAGAATAGAGGTGTGTGAAGTCAGAATGGAGGTGTGTGAAGTCATAGAATGGAGGTGTGTGATCTCATAGAATGGAGGTGTGTGACGTCACAATGGAAGTTTGTGAAGTCATGGAATGGAGGTGTGTGAAGTCACAGAATAGAGGTGTGTGAAGTCATACAATGGAGGTGTGTGAAGTCAGAATGGAGGTGTGTATAGTCACAGAATGGAGGTGTGTGAACTCAGAGTGGAGCTGTGTTAAGTCATAGATGGAGGTGTGTGAAGTCATACTATGGAGATATGTGAAATCATAGAATGGAGTTTTGTGAAGTCACAGAATGGAGTTGTGTGAGTCAGAATTGAGGTGTGTGAAGTCATAGAATGTAGATGTGTGAAGTCATAGAATGGAGTATTGTATAGTCACCGAAGGGATGTTTGTGAAGTCATAAAATGGAGGTATGAGAAATCAAATTATAGGGGTGTGAAGTCGGAGAATGGAGGTGTGTGAAGTCATAGAATGGAGGTGGGTGAAGTCATAGAATGGAGGTGTGTGAATTCAGATTGGAGGTTTGTGAAGTCATAGAATGGAGGTGTGTCAACTCAGAAAGGAGGTGTGTGAAGTCATAGAATGGAGGTGAGTGAAGTCATAGAATGGAGGTGTGTGAAATCATAGAATGGAGGTGTGTGAAGTCAAAGAATTTAGGTGTGTGAAGTCAGAATGGAGGTGTGTGAGGTCAGAATGGAGGTGTTTGAAGTCATAGAATGGAGGTGTGTGAAGTCATAGAATGGAGGTGTGTGAAGTCACAGAATGGAGGTGTATGAAATCATAGAATGGTGGTGTGTGAAGTCACAGAATGGAGATGTGTGAAGTCATAGAAAGGAGGTGTGTGATGTCATAGAATGGAGGTGTGTGAAGTCACAGAGTGGAGGTGTGTGAAGTCAAAATGGAGGTGTGTGAAGTCATCGAATGGAGGTATGTGAAGTCATGGAATGGAGCTGTGTGAAGTCACAGAATGGAAGAGTGTGAAGTCAGAATGGTGGTGTTCGAAGCAATAGAATGGAGGTGTGTGAAGTCAGAATGTAGGTGTGTGAAGTCATAGAATGGAGCGGTGTGAAGTCAGAATGGAGGTGTGTGAACTCATAGAATAGAGGTGTGTGGAGTCACAATGGAGGTGTGTGAAGTCATAGAATGGTGGTGTGTGAAGTCACAGGATGGAGGTGTGTGAAGTAATAGAATGGTGGTGTGTGAAATCACAGAATGGAGGTGTGTAAAGTCACAGAATTGAGGTGTGTGAAGTCAGAATGGAGGTGTGTGAAGTCATAGAATTAAGGTGTGTGAAGTCAGAATGGAGGTATGTGAACTCATAGAATGGAGGTGTGTGAAATCACAATCGAGGTGTGTGAAGTCATAAAATGGAGGTGTGAGAAGTCACAGAATGGAGGTGTGTGAAGTCATAGAATGGGGCTGGGTGAAGTCAGAATGGAGGTGTGTGAAGTCACAGAATGAAGGTGTGTAAAGTCATAGAATGGAGGTGTGTGAAGTCATAGAATGGAGGTGTGTTAAGTCAAAATGGAGGTGTGTGGAGTCACAGAATAGAGGTGTGTGAAGTCACAGAATGGAGGTGTGTGAAGTCACAGAATGGAGGTGGGCGAAGTCTTAGAATGGATGTTTCTGAAGTAACAATGAAGGTGTGTGAAGTCATAGAATGGAGGTGTGTGAAGTCATACAATGGAGATGTGTAAAGTCAGAATGGAGGTGTGAGAAGTCACAGAATGGAGGTGTGTGAACTCAGAATGGAGGTGTGTGAAGTCATAGAATAGAGCTGTGTGAAGTCATACAATGGAGGTTTGTGAAGTCAGCATGGAGGTGTGTGAAGTCAAGAAATGAGGTGTGTGAAGTCAAAATGGAGGTGTGTGAAGTCAGAATGGAGGTGTGTTGAGTCACAGAATGGAGGTATGTGAACTCAGAATGGAGGTGTGTGAAGTCACAGAATGGAGGTGTGTGAAATGATAGCATGGAGGTATGTGAAATCATAGAATGGAAGTGTGTGAAGTCATAGAATGGAGGTGTGTGAAGTCATAGAATGTAGATGTGTGAAGTCATAGAATGGAGGTGTGTGAAGTCACCGAAGGGAGGAGTGTGAAGTCACATAATGGAGGTGAGTGAAGTCAAAATGGAGGTGTGTGACGTCATAAAATGGAGGTGTGTGAAACCATAGAAAGGAGGTTTGTGAAATCACAGAATAGAGGTGTGTGAAGTCAGAGAATGGAGTTTTGTGAAGTCATAGAATGGAGGTATGTAAAGTCAAATTGGAGGTGTGTGAAGTCATAGAATGGAGGTGGGTGAAGTCATAGAATGGACGTGTGTGAAGTCAGAGAACTGACGTGTGTGAAGTCACAGAATTGATGGGTATGAAGTCATAGAATGGAGGTGTGTGAATCACAGAATTCAGGTGTTTGTAGTCATATATTGGAGGTGTGTGAAGTCATAGAATGGAGGTGTGTGAAGTCATAGAATGGAGGTGTGTGAAGTCACAGAATGGACGTGTGTGAAGTCATAGAAGAGAGGTGTGTGAAGTCATAGAACGGATGTGTGTGAAGTCACAGAATGGAGGTGTGGGAAGTAACAGAATGGAGGTGTGTGAAGTCAAAGAATGGAGGTGTGTGAACTCAGAATGGAGGTGTGTAAAGTCACAGAATGGAGGTGTGTGAAGTCATAAAATGGATCTGTGTGAATTCATAGAATGGAGGTGTGTGAAGTCACAGAATGGAGGTGTGTGAAGTCACAGATTGGAGGTGTGTGAACTTAGAATGGAGGTGTTTGACGTCACAATGGAGGTGTGTGAAGTCACCGAATGGAGTTGTGTGAACTCAGAATGGAGGTGTGTGAAGTCACAGAATGGAGG
This sequence comes from Megascapheus bottae, assembly GCA_024803745.1. Taxonomy (NCBI): domain Eukaryota; kingdom Metazoa; phylum Chordata; class Mammalia; order Rodentia; family Geomyidae; genus Megascapheus; species Megascapheus bottae. The sequence continues at coordinate 128,807 of JANJXV010001303.1, forward strand.
TTTGTGAAGTCATAGAATGGATGTTTCTGAAGTAAAAATGAAGGTGTGTGAAGTCACAGAATGGAGGTGTGTGAACTCATAGAATGGAGGTGTGTGAAGTCACAGAATGCAAGTGTGTGAAGTCAGAATGGAGGTGTGTAGTCATAGATTGGAGGTGGGTGAAGTCATAAAAAGGAGGTGTGGGAAATCATAGAATGGAGGAGTGTGAAGTCATAGAGTGCAGGTGAGTGAAGTCACAGATTCGAGGTCTGTGAAGTCATAGAATGGAGGTGTGTGATGTAAAAATGGAGTGTGCGAAGTCATAGAATAGAGGTGTGTGGAGTCAGAATTGAGGAGTGTGAAGTCATAGATGGAGTTGTGTGAAGTCATAGTATGGAGGTGTGTGAAATCATAGAATGGAGTTTTGTGAAGTCACAGAATGGAGCTGTGTGAATTCAGAATGGAGGTGTGTGAAGTCATAGAATAGAGGTATGTGAAGTCAGAATGGAGATGTGTGAACTCATAGAATGGACGTGTGTGACGTTACAATGGAAGTGTGTGAAATCATAGAATGGAGGTGTGTGGAGTCACAGATGGCGGTGTGTGAAGGCATAGAATGGAGTTTTGTGAAGTCATAGAATGGAGCTGTGTGAAGTCAAACTGGAGGTGTGTGAAGTCACAGAATTGAGGTGTGTGAACACAGAATGGAGGTGTGTGACGTCACAGAATGGAGGTGTGTGAAGTCATAGAATGGAGGTGTGTGAAGTCAGAATGGAGGTGTGTGAAGTCACAATGCAGGTGTGTGAACTCATAGAATGGAGGTGTGTGAAGTCACAATGTAGGTGTGTGAAGTCATAGAATGGAGGTGTGTGAAGTCATAGAATGGAGGTGTGTGAAGTCACAGAATGGAGGTGTGTTAAGTCATAGAATGGAGGTGTGTGAAGTCACAGAATGGAGGTGTGTGAAATCATAGAATGGAGGTGTGTGAAGTCACAGAATGGAGGTGTGTGAAGTCAGAATGGAGGTGTGTGAAGTCATAGAATGGAGGTGTGTGAAGTCAGAGAATGGAGGTGTGTGAAATCATAGAATGGAGGTGTGTGAAGTCACAGAATGGAGGTGTGTGAAGTCAGAATGGAGGTGTGTGAAGACATAGAATGGAGGTGTGTGAAGTCACAGAATGGAGGTGTGTGAAGTTATAAAATGGAGGTGTGTGAAATCACAGAATGGATGTGTGTAAAATCATAGAATGGACGTGTGTGAAGTCATAGAATGGAGGTGTGTGAAGTCATAGAATGGAGGTGTGTGAAGTCACAGAATGGAGGGGTTTGAAGTCACAGATTGGAGGTGTGTGAACCCAGAATGGAGGTGTGTGAAGTCACAGAATGGAGGTGTGTGAAGTCATAGAATGGAGGTGTATGAAGTCACAAAATAGATGTGTGTTAAGTACCGGAATGGAGGTGTGTGAACTCAGAATGGAGGTGTGTGAAATCACAGAATGGAGGTGTGTGACCTCAAAATGAAGGTGTGTGAGGTCACAGAACGGAGGTTTGTGAAGTCATAGAATGGAGGTGTGTGAAGTCATAGAATGGATGATTCTGAAGTAATAATGAAGGTGTGTGAACTCATAGAATGGAGGTGTGTGAAGTCACAATGTACGTGTGTGAACTCATAGAATGGAGGTGTGTGAAGTCACAATATAGGTGTGTTAAGTTATAGAATGGAGGTGTGTGAAGTCATAGAATGGAGGTGTGTGAAGTCACAGAATGGAGGTGTATGAAATCATAGAATGGTGGTGTGTGAAGTCACAGAATGGAGATGTGTGAAGTCATAGAAAGGAGGTGTGTGATGTCATAGAATGGAGGTGTGTGAAGTCATAGAATGGAGGTGTGTGAAGTCACAAAATTCAGGTGTGTGAAGTTATAGAATGGAGGTGTGTGAAGTCACAGAATGGAGGTGTGTAAAATCATAGAATGGACGTGTGTGAAGTCATAGAATGGATGTGTGTGAAGTCATAGAATGGACGTGTGTGAAGTCACAGGATGGAGGTGTGTGAAGTCACAGATTGGAGGTGTGTGAACCCAGAATGGAGGTGTGTGAAGTCACAGAATGGAGGTGTGTGAAGTCAGAGAATGGAGGTGTGTGAAGTCACAGAATGGAGGAGTGTTAAGTCACAGAATGGAGGTGTGTGAAGTCATAGAATGGAGGTGTGTGAAATCACAGAATGGAGGTGTGTGAAGTGACAGAAAGGAAGTGTGTGAAGTCATAGAATGGAGGTGTGTGAAGTCAGAATGGAGGTGTGTGAAGTCACAGAATGGAGGTGTGTGACCTCAAAATGAAGGTGTGTGAGGTCACAGAATGGAGATTTGTGAAGTCATACAATGGAGGTGTGTGAAGTCACAGAATGGAAATTTCTGAAGTAAGAATGAAGGTGTGTGAAGTCATAGAATGGAGGTATGTGAACTCATGGAATGGAGGTGTGTGAAGTCAAAGAATGGAGCTGTGTCAAGTCAAACAATAGAGGAGTGTGAAGTCACAGAATGTAGGTGTGTGAAGTCACAGAATGGAGGTGTGTGAAGTCAAAAATGTGGTTTGTGAAGTCACAAATGGAGGTGTGTGAAGTCACAGAGTGGAGGTGTGTGAAGTCAAAATGGAGGTGTGTGAAGTCATCGAATGGAGGTATGTGAAGTCATGGAATGGAGCTGTGTGAAGTCACAGAATGGAAGAGTGTGAAGTCAGAATGGTGGTGTTCGAAGCAATAGAATGGAGGTGTGTGAAGTCAGAATGTAGGTGTGTGAAGTCATAGAATGGAGTGGTGTGAAGTCAGAATGGAGGTGTGTGAACTCATAGAATAGAGGTGTGTGGAGTCACAATGGAGGTGTGTGAAGTCATAGAATGGTGGTGTGTGAAGTCACAGGATGGAGGTGTGTGAAGTAATAGAATGGTGGTGTGTGAAATCACAGAATGGAGGTGTGTAAAGTCACAGAATTGAGGTGTGTGAAGTCAGAATGGAGGTGTGTGAAGTCATAGAATTAAGGTGTGTGAAGTCAGAATGGAGGTATGTGAACTCATAGAATGGAGGTGTGTGAAATCACAATCGAGGTGTGTGAAGTCATAAAATGGAGGTGTGAGAAGTCACAGAATGGAGGTGTGTGAAGTCATAGAATGGGGCTGGGTGAAGTCAGAATGGAGGTGTGTGAAGTCACAGAATGAAGGTGTGTAAAGTCATAGAATGGAGGTGTGTGCAGTCATAGAATGGAGGTGTGTTAAGTCAAAATGGAGGTGTGTGAAGTCACAGAATAGAGGTGTGTGAAGTCACAGAATGGAGGTGTGTAAAGTCATAGAATGGAGGTGTGTGAAGTCATAGAATGGAGGTGTGTTAAGTCAAAATGGAGGTGTGTGAAGTCACAGAATAGAGGTGTGTGAAGTCACAGAATGGAGGTGTGTGAAGTCACAGAATGGAGGTGGGCGAAGTCTTAGAATGGATGTTTCTGAAGTAACAATGAAGGTGTGTGAAGTCATAGAATGGAGGTGTGTGAAGTCATACAATGGAGATGTGTAAAGTCAGAATGGAGGTGTGTGAAGTCACAGAATGGAGGTGTGTGAACTCAGAATGGAGGTGTGTGAAGTCATAGAATAGAGCTGTGTGAAGTCATACAATGGAGGTTTGTGAAGTCAGCATGGAGGTGTGTGAAGTCAAGAAATGAGGTGTGTGAAGTCAAAATGGAGGTGTGTGAAGTCAGAATGGAGGTGTGTTGAGTCACAGAATGGAGGTATGTGAACTCAGAATGGAGGTGTGTGAAGTCACAGAATGGAGGTGTGTGAAATGATAGCATGGAGGTATGTGAAATCATAGAATGGAAGTGTGTGAAGTCATAGAATGGAGGTGTGTGAAGTCATAGAATGTAGATGTGTGAAGTCATAGAATGGAGGTGTGTGAAGTCACCGAAGGGAGGAGTGTGAAGTCACATAATGGAGGTGAGTGAAGTCAAAATGGAGGTGTGTGACGTCATAAAATGGAGGTGTGTGAAATCATAGAATGGAGGTTTGTGAAATCACAGAATAGAGGTGTGTGAAGTCAGAGAATGGAGTTTTGTGAAGTCATAGAATGGAGGTATGTAAAGTCAAATTGGAGGTGTGTGAAGTCATAGAATGGAGGTGGGTGAAGTCATAGAATGGACGTGTGTGAAGTCAGAGAACTGACGTGTGTGAAGTCACAGAATTGATGGGTATGAAGTCATAGAATGGAGGTGTGTGAATCACAGAATTCAGGTGTTTGTAGTCATATATTGGAGGTGTGTGAAGTCATAGAATGGAGGTGTGTGAAGTCATAGAATGGAGGTGTGTGAAGTCACAGAATGGACGTGTGTGAAGTCATAGAAGAGAGGTGTGTGAAGTCATAGAACGGATGTGTGTGAAGTCACAGAATGGAGGTGTGGGAAGTAACAGAATGGAGGTGTGTGAAGTCAAAGAATGGAGGTGTGTGAACTCAGAATGGAGGTGTGTAAAGTCACAGAATGGAGGTGTGTGAAGTCATAAAATGGATCTGTGTGAATTCATAGAATGGAGGTGTGTGAAGTCACAGAATGGAGGTGTGTGAAGTCACAGATTGGAGGTGTGTGAACTTAGAATGGAGGTGTTTGACGTCACAATGGAGGTGTGTGAAGTCACCGAATGGAGTTGTGTGAACTCAGAATGGAGGTGTGTGAAGTCACAGAATGGAGGTTTGTGAAGTCATAGAATGGATGTTTCTGAAGTAAAAATGAAGGTGTGTGAAGTCACAGAATGGAGGTGTGTGAACTCATAGAATGGAGGTGTGTGAAGTCACAGAATGCAAGTGTGTGAAGTCAGAATGGAGGTGTGTAGTCATAGATTGGAGGTGGGTGAAGTCATAAAAAGGAGGTGTGGGAAATCATAGAATGGAGGAGTGTGAAGTCATAGAGTGCAGGTGAGTGAAGTCACAGATTCGAGGTCTGTGAAGTCATAGAATGGAGGTCTGTGATGTAAAAATGGAGTGTGCGAAGTCATAGAATAGAGGTGTGTGGAGTCAGAATTGAGGAGTGTGAAGTCATAGATGGAGTTGTGTGAAGTCATAGTATGGAGGTGTGTGAAATCATAGAATGAAGTTTTGTGAAGTCACAGAATGGAGCTGTGTGAATTCAGAATGGAGGTGTGTGAAGTCATAGAATAGAGGTATGTGAAGTCAGAATGGAGATGTGTGAACTCATAGAATGGACGTGTGTGACGTTACAATGGAAGTGTGTGAAATCATAGAATGGAGGTGTGTGGAGTCACAGATGGCGGTGTGTGAAGGCATAGAATGGAGTTTTGTGAAGTCATAGAATGGAGCTGTGTGAAGTCAAACTGGAGGTGTGTGAAGTCACAGAATTGAGGTGTGTGAACACAGAATGGAGGTGTGTGAAGTCAAAGAATGGAGGTGTGTGAAGTCATAGGATGGAGGTGTGAGAAGTCATAGAATGTATGTTTGTGAAGTAAGAATGAAGGTGTGTGAAGTCACAGAATTGAGGTGTGTGACGTCACAGAATGGAGGTGTGTGAAGACAAAACGGACGCGTGGGAAGTCACAGAATGGAGGTGTGTGAAGTCACAGAATGGAGGTGTGTGAAGTCAAAAATGTGGTTTGTGAAGTCACAAATGGAGGTGTGTGAAGTCACAGAGTGGAGGTGTGTGAAGTCAAAATGGAGGTGTGTGAAGTCATCGAATGGAGGTATGTGAAGTCATGGAATTGAGCTGTGTGAAGTCACAGAATGGAAGAGTGTGAAGTCAGAATGGTGGTGTTCGAAGCAATAGAATGGAGGTGTGTGAAGTCAGAATGTAGGTGTGTGAAGTCATAGAATGGAGTGGTGTGAAGTCAGAATGGAGGTGTGCGAACTCATAGAATAGAGGTGTGTGGAGTCACAATGGAGGTGTGTGAAGTCATAGAATGGTGGTGTGTGAAGTCACAGGATGGAGGTGTGTGAAGTAATAGAATGGTGGTGTGTGAAATCACAGAATGGAGGTGTGTAAAGTCACAGAATTGAGGTGTGTGAAGTCAGAATGGAGGTGTGTGAAGTCATAGAATTAAGGTGTGTGAAGTCAGAATGGAGGTATGTGAACTCATAGAATGGAGGTGTGTGAAATCACAATCGAGGTGTGTGAAGTCATAAAATGGAGGTGTGAGAAGTCACAGAATGGAGGTGTGTGAAGTCATAGAATGGGGCTGGGTGAAGTCAGAATGGAGGTGTGTGAAGTCACAGAATGAAGGTGTGTAAAGTCATAGAATGGAGGTGTGTGCAGTCATAGAATGGAGGTGTGTTAAGTCAAAATGGAGGTGTGTGAAGTCACAGAATAGAGGTGTGTGAAGTCACAGAATGGAGGTGTGTAAAGTCATAGAATGGAGGTGTGTGAAGTCATAGAATGGAGGTGTGTTAAGTCAAAATGGAGGTGTTTGAAGTCACAGAATAGAGGTGTGTGAAGTCACAGAATGGAGGTGTGTGAAGTCACAGAATGGAGGTGGGCGAAGTCTTAGAATGGATGTTTCTGAAGTAACAATGAAGGTGTGTGAAGTCATAGAATGGAGGTGTGTGAAGTCATACAATGGAGATGTGTAAAGTCAGAATGGAGGTGTGTGAAGTCACAGAATGGAGGTGTGTGAACTCAGAATGGAGGTGTGTGAAGTCATAGAATAGAGCTGTGTGAAGTCATACAATGGAGGTTTGTGAAGTCAGCATGGAGGTGTGTGAAGTCAAGAAATGAGGTGTGTGAAGTCAAAATGGAGGTGTGTGAAGTCAGAATGGAGGTGTGTTGAGTCACAGAATGGAGGTATGTGAACTCAGAATGGAGGTGTGTGAAGTCACAGAATGGAGGTGTGTGAAATGATAGCATGGAGGTATGTGAAATCATAGAATGGAAGTGTGTGAAGTCATAGAATGGAGGTGTGTGAAGTCATAGAATGTAGATGTGTGAAGTCATAGAATGGAGGTGTGTGAAGTCACCGAAGGGAGGAGTGTGAAGTCACATAATGGAGGTGAGTGAAGTCAAAATGGAGGTGTGTGACGTCATAAAATGGAGGTGTGTGAAATCATAGAATGGAGGTTTGTGAAATCACAGAATAGAGGTGTGTGAAGTCAGAGAATGGAGTTTTGTGAAGTCATAGAATGGAGGTATGTAAAGTCAAATTGGAGGTGTGTGAAGTCATAGAATGGAGGTGGGTGAAGTCATAGAATGGACGTGTGTGAAGTCAGAGAACTGACGTGTGTGAAGTCACAGAATTGATGGGTATGAAGTCATAGAATGGAGGTGTGTGAATCACAGAATTCAGGTGTTTGTAGTCATATATTGGAGGTGTGTGAAGTCATAGAATGGAGGTGTGTGAAGTCATAGAATGGAGGTGTGTGAAGTCACAGAATGGACGTGTGTGAAGTCATAGAAGAGAGGTGTGTGAAGTCATAGAACGGATGTGTGTGAAGTCACAGAATGGAGGTGTGGGAAGTAACAGAATGGAGGTGTGTGAAGTCAAAGAATGGAGGTGTGTGAACTCAGAATGGAGGTGTGTAAAGTCACAGAATGGAGGTGTGTGAAGTCATAAAATGGATCTGTGTGAATTCATAGAATGGAGGTGTGTGAAGTCACAGAATGGAGGTGTGTGAAGTCACAGATTGGAGGTGTGTGAACTTAGAATGGAGGTGTTTGACGTCACAATGGAGGTGTGTGAAGTCACCGAATGGAGTTGTGTGAACTCAGAATGGAGGTGTGTGAAGTCACAGAATGGAGGTTTGTGAAGTCATAGAATGGATGTTTCTGAAGTAAAAATGAAGGTGTGTGAAGTCACAGAATGGAGGTGTGTGAACTCATAGAATGGAGGTGTGTGAAGTCACAGAATGCAAGTGTGTGAAGTCAGAATGGAGGTGTGTAGTCATAGATTGGAGGTGGGTGAAGTCATAAAAAGGAGGTGTGGGAAATCATAGAATGGAGGAGTGTGAAGTCATAGAGTGCAGGTGAGTGAAGTCACAGATTCGAGGTCTGTGAAGTCATAGAATGGAGGTCTGTGATGTAAAAATGGAGTGTGCGAAGTCATAGAATAGAGGTGTGTGGAGTCAGAATTGAGGAGTGTGAAGTCATAGATGGAGTTGTGTGAAGTCATAGTATGGAGGTGTGTGAAATCATAGAATGAAGTTTTGTGAAGTCACAGAATGGAGCTGTGTGAATTCAGAATGGAGGTGTGTGAAGTCATAGAATAGAGGTATGTGAAGTCAGAATGGAGATGTGTGAACTCATAGAATGGACGTGTGTGACGTTACAATGGAAGTGTGTGAAATCATAGAATGGAGGTGTGTGGAGTCACAGATGGCGGTGTGTGAAGGCATAGAATGGAGTTTTGTGAAGTCATAGAATGGAGCTGTGTGAAGTCAAACTGGAGGTGTGTGAAGTCACAGAATTGAGGTGTGTGAACACAGAATGGAGGTGTGTGACGTCACAGAATGGAGGTGTGTGAAGTCATAGAATGGAGGTGTGTGAAGTCACAATGCAGGTGTGTGAACTCATAGAATGGAGGTGTGTGAAGTCACAATGTAGGTGTGTGAAGTCATAGAATGGAGGTGTGTGAAGTCATAGAATGGAGGTGTGTGAAGTCACAGAATGGAGGTGTGTTAAGTCATAGAATGGAGGTGTGTGAAGTCACAGAATGGAGGTGTGTGAAATCATAGAATGGAGGTGTGTGAAGTCACAGAATGGAGGTGTGTGAAGTCAGAATGGAGGTGTGTGAAGTCATAGAATGGAGGTGTGTGAAGTCAGAGAATGGAGGTGTGTGAAATCATAGAATGGAGGTGTGTGAAGTCACAGAATGGAGGTGTGTGAAGTCAGAATGCAGGTGTGTGAAGTCATAGAATGGAGGTGTGTGAAGTCACAGAATGGAGGTGTGTGAAGTTATAAAATGGAGGTGTGTGAAATCACAGAATGGAGGTGTGTAAAATCATAGAATGGACGTGTGTGAAGTCATAGAATGGAGGTGTGTGAAGTCATAGAATGGAGGTGTGTGAAGTCACAGAATGGAGGGGTGTGAAGTCACAGATTGGAGGTGTGTGAACCCAGAATGGAGGTGTGTGAAGTCACAGAATGGAGGTGTGTGAAGTCATAGAATGGAGGTGTATGAAGTCACAAAATAGATGTGTGTTAAGTACCGGAATGGAGGTGTGTGAACTCAGAATGGAGGTGTGTGAAATCACAGAATGGAGGTGTGTGACCTCAAAATGAAGGTGTGTGAGGTCACAGAACGGAGGTTTGTGAAGTCATAGAATGGAGGTGTGTGAAGTCATAGAATGGATGATTCTGAAGTAATAATGAAGGTGTGTGAAGTCATAGAATGGAGGTGTGTGAAGTCACAATGTACGTGTGTGAACTCATAGAATGGAGGTGTGTGAAGTCACAATATAGGTGTGTTAAGTTATAGAATGGAGGTGTGTGAAGTCATAGAATGGAGGTGTGTGAAGTCACAGAATGGAGGTGTATGAAATCATAGAATGGTGGTGTGTGAAGTCACAGAATGGAGATGTGTGAAGTCATAGAAAGGAGGTGTGTGATGTCATAGAATGGAGGTGTGTGAAGTCATAGAATGGAGGTGTGTGAAGTCACAAAATTCAGGTGTGTGAAGTTATAGAATGGAGGTGTGTGAAGTCACAGAATGGAGGTGTGTAAAATCATAGAATGGACGTGTGTGAAGTCATAGAATGGATGTGTGTGAAGTCATAGAATGGACGTGTGTGAAGTCACAGGATGGAGGTGTGTGAAGTCACAGATTGGAGGTGTGTGAACCCAGAATGGAGGTGTGTGAAGTCACAGAATGGAGGTGTGTGAAGTCAGAGAATGGAGGTGTGTGAAGTCACAGAATGGAGGAGTGTTAAGTCACAGAATGGAGGTGTGTGAAGTCATAGAATGGAGGTGTGTGAAATCACAGAATGGAGGTGTGTGAAGTGACAGAAAGGAAGTGTGTGAAGTCATAGAATGGAGGTGTGTGAAGTCAGAATGGAGGTGTGTGAAGTCACAGAATGGAGGTGTGTGACCTCAAAATGAAGGTGTGTGAGGTCACAGAATGGAGATTTGTGAAGTCATACAATGGAGGTGTGTGAAGTCACAGAATGGAAATTTCTGAAGTAAGAATGAAGGTGTGTGAAGTCATAGAATGGAGGTATGTGAACTCATGGAATGGAGGTGTGTGAAGTCAAAGAATGGAGCTGTGTCAAGTCAAACAATAGAGGAGTGTGAAGTCACAGAATGTAGGTGTGTGAAGTCACAGAATGGAGGTGTGTGAAGTCAAAAATGTGGTTTGTGAAGTCACAAATGGAGGTGTGTGAAGTCACAGAGTGGAGGTGTGTGAAGTCAAAATGGAGGTGTGTGAAGTCATCGAATGGAGGTATGTGAAGTCATGGAATGGAGCTGTGTGAAGTCACAGAATGGAAGAGTGTGAAGTCAGAATGGTGGTGTTCGAAGCAATAGAATGGAGGTGTGTGAAGTCAGAATGTAGGTGTGTGAAGTCATAGAATGGAGTGGTGTGAAGTCAGAATGGAGGTGTGTGAACTCATAGAATAGAGGTGTGTGGAGTCACAATGGAGGTGTGTGAAGTCATAGAATGGTGGTGTGTGAAGTCACAGGATGGAGGTGTGTGAAGTAATAGAATGGTGGTGTGTGAAATCACAGAATGGAGGTGTGTAAAGTCACAGAATTGAGGTGTGTGAAGTCAGAATGGAGGTGTGTGAAGTCATAGAATTAAGGTGTGTGAAGTCAGAATGGAGGTATGTGAACTCATAGAATGGAGGTGTGTGAAATCACAATCGAGGTGTGTGAAGTCATAAAATGGAGGTGTGAGAAGTCACAGAATGGAGGTGTGTGAAGTCATAGAATGGGGCTGGGTGAAGTCAGAATGGAGGTGTGTGAAGTCACAGAATGAAGGTGTGTAAAGTCATAGAATGGAGGTGTGTGCAGTCATAGAATGGAGGTGTGTTAAGTCAAAATGGAGGTGTGTGAAGTCACAGAATAGAGGTGTGTGAAGTCACAGAATGGAGGTGTGTAAAGTCATAGAATGGAGGTGTGTGAAGTCATAGAATGGAGGTGTGTTAAGTCAAAATGGAGGTGTGTGAAGTCACAGAATAGAGGTGTGTGAAGTCACAGAATGGAGGTGTGTGAAGTCACAGAATGGAGGTGGGCGAAGTCTTAGAATGGATGTTTCTGAAGTAACAATGAAGGTGTGTGAAGTCATAGAATGGAGGTGTGTGAAGTCATACAATGGAGATGTGTAAAGTCAGAATGGAGGTGTGTGAAGTCACAGAATGGAGGTGTGTGAACTCAGAATGGAGGTGTGTGAAGTCATAGAATAGAGCTGTGTGAAGTCATACAATGGAGGTTTGTGAAGTCAGCATGGAGGTGTGTGAAGTCAAGAAATGAGGTGTGTGAAGTCAAAATGGAGGTGTGTGAAGTCAGAATGGAGGTGTGTTGAGTCACAGAATGGAGGTATGTGAACTCAGAATGGAGGTGTGTGAAGTCACAGAATGGAGGTGTGTGAAATGATAGCATGGAGGTATGTGAAATCATAGAATGGAAGTGTGTGAAGTCATAGAATGGAGGTGTGTGAAGTCATAGAATGTAGATGTGTGAAGTCATAGAATGGAGGTGTGTGAAGTCACCGAAGGGAGGAGTGTGAAGTCACATAATGGAGGTGAGTGAAGTCAAAATGGAGGTGTGTGACGTCATAAAATGGAGGTGTGTGAAATCATAGAATGGAGGTTTGTGAAATCACAGAATAGAGGTGTGTGAAGTCAGAGAATGGAGTTTTGTGAAGTCATAGAATGGAGGTATGTAAAGTCAAATTGGAGGTGTGTGAAGTCATAGAATGGAGGTGGGTGAAGTCATAGAATGGACGTGTGTGAAGTCAGAGAACTGACGTGTGTGAAGTCACAGAATTGATGGGTATGAAGTCATAGAATGGAGGTGTGTGAATCACAGAATTCAGGTGTTTGTAGTCATATATTGGAGGTGTGTGAAGTCATAGAATGGAGGTGTGTGAAGTCATAGAATGGAGGTGTGTGAAGTCACAGAATGGACGTGTGTGAAGTCATAGAAGAGAGGTGTGTGAAGTCATAGAACGGATGTGTGTGAAGTCACAGAATGGAGGTGTGGGAAGTAACAGAATGGAGGTGTGTGAAGTCAAAGAATGGAGGTGTGTGAACTCAGAATGGAGGTGTGTAAAGTCACAGAATGGAGGTGTGTGAAGTCATAAAATGGATCTGTGTGAATTCATAGAATGGAGGTGTGTGAAGTCACAGAATGGAGGTGTGTGAAGTCACAGATTGGAGGTGTGTGAACTTAGAATGGAGGTGTTTGACGTCACAATGGAGGTGTGTGAAGTCACCGAATGGAGTTGTGTGAACTCAGAATGGAGGTGTGTGAAGTCACAGAATGGAGGTTTGTGAAGTCATAGAATGGATGTTTCTGAAGTAAAAATGAAGGTGTGTGAAGTCACAGAATGGAGGTGTGTGAACTCATAGAATGGAGGTGTGTGAAGTCACAGAATGCAAGTGTGTGAAGTCAGAATGGAGGTGTGTAGTCATAGATTGGAGGTGGGTGAAGTCATAAAAAGGAGGTGTGGGAAATCATAGAATGGAGGAGTGTGAAGTCATAGAGTGCAGGTGAGTGAAGTCACAGATTCGAGGTCTGTGAAGTCATAGAATGGAGGTGTGTGATGTAAAAATGGAGTGTGCGAAGTCATAGAATAGAGGTGTGTGGAGTCAGAATTGAGGAGTGTGAAGTCATAGATGGAGTTGTGTGAAGTCATAGTATGGAGGTGTGTGAAATCATAGAATGAAGTTTTGTGAAGTCACAGAATGGAGCTGTGTGAATTCAGAATGGAGGTGTGTGAAGTCATAGAATAGAGGTATGTGAAGTCAGAATGGAGATGTGTGAACTCATAGAATGGACGTGTGTGACGTTACAATGGAAGTGTGTGAAATCATAGAATGGAGGTGTGTGGAGTCACAGATGGCGGTGTGTGAAGGCATAGAATGGAGTTTTGTGAAGTCATAGAATGGAGCTGTGTGAAGTCAAACTGGAGGTGTGTGAAGTCACAGAATTGAGGTGTGTGAACACAGAATGGAGGTGTGTGAAGTCAAAGAATGGAGGTGTGTGAAGTCATAGGATGGAGGTGTGAGAAGTCATAGAATGTATGTTTGTGAAGTAAGAATGAAGGTGTGTGAAGTCACAGAATTGAGGTGTGTGACGTCACAGAATGGAGGTGTGTGAAGACAAAACGGACGCGTGGGAAGTCACAGAATGGAGGTGTGTGAAGTCACAGAATGGAGGTGTGTGAAGTCAAAAATGTGGTTTGTGAAGTCACAAATGGAGGTGTGTGAAGTCACAGAGTGGAGGTGTGTGAAGTCAAAATGGAGGTGTGTGAAGTCATCGAATGGAGGTATGTGAAGTCATGGAATTGAGCTGTGTGAAGTCACAGAATGGAAGAGTGTGAAGTCAGAATGGTGGTGTTCGAAGCAATAGAATGGAGGTGTGTGAAGTCAGAATGTAGGTGTGTGAAGTCATAGAATGGAGTGGTGTGAAGTCAGAATGGAGGTGTGCGAACTCATAGAATAGAGGTGTGTGGAGTCACAATGGAGGTGTGTGAAGTCATAGAATGGTGGTGTGTGAAGTCACAGGATGGAGGTGTGTGAAGTAATAGAATGGTGGTGTGTGAAATCACAGAATGGAGGTGTGTAAAGTCACAGAATTGAGGTGTGTGAAGTCAGAATGGAGGTGTGTGAAGTCATAGAATTAAGGTGTGTGAAGTCAGAATGGAGGTATGTGAACTCATAGAATGGAGGTGTGTGAAATCACAATCGAGGTGTGTGAAGTCATAAAATGGAGGTGTGAGAAGTCACAGAATGGAGGTGTGTGAAGTCATAGAATGGGGCTGGGTGAAGTCAGAATGGAGGTGTGTGAAGTCACAGAATGAAGGTGTGTAAAGTCATAGAATGGAGGTGTGTGCAGTCATAGAATGGAGGTGTGTTAAGTCAAAATGGAGGTGTGTGAAGTCACAGAATAGAGGTGTGTGAAGTCACAGAATGGAGGTGTGTAAAGTCATAGAATGGAGGTGTGTGAAGTCATAGAATGGAGGTGTGTTAAGTCAAAATGGAGGTGTTTGAAGTCACAGAATAGAGGTGTGTGAAGTCACAGAATGGAGGTGTGTGAAGTCACAGAATGGAGGTGGGCGAAGTCTTAGAATGGATGTTTCTGAAGTAACAATGAAGGTGTGTGAAGTCATAGAATGGAGGTGTGTGAAGTCATACAATGGAGATGTGTAAAGTCAGAATGGAGGTGTGTGAAGTCACAGAATGGAGGTGTGTGAACTCAGAATGGAGGTGTGTGAAGTCATAGAATAGAGCTGTGTGAAGTCATACAATGGAGGTTTGTGAAGTCAGCATGGAGGTGTGTGAAGTCAAGAAATGAGGTGTGTGAAGTCAAAATGGAGGTGTGTGAAGTCAGAATGGAGGTGTGTTGAGTCACAGAATGGAGGTATGTGAACTCAGAATGGAGGTGTGTGAAGTCACAGAATGGAGGTGTGTGAAATGATAGCATGGAGGTATGTGAAATCATAGAATGGAAGTGTGTGAAGTCATAGAATGGAGGTGTGTGAAGTCATAGAATGTAGATGTGTGAAGTCATAGAATGGAGGTGTGTGAAGTCACCGAAGGGAGGAGTGTGAAGTCACATAATGGAGGTGAGTGAAGTCAAAATGGAGGTGTGTGACGTCATAAAATGGAGGTGTGTGAAATCATAGAATGGAGGTTTGTGAAATCACAGAATAGAGGTGTGTGAAGTCAGAGAATGGAGTTTTGTGAAGTCATAGAATGGAGGTATGTAAAGTCAAATTGGAGGTGTGTGAAGTCATAGAATGGAGGTGGGTGAAGTCATAGAATGGACGTGTGTGAAGTCAGAGAACTGACGTGTGTGAAGTCACAGAATTGATGGGTATGAAGTCATAGAATGGAGGTGTGTGAATCACAGAATTCAGGTGTTTGTAGTCATATATTGGAGGTGTGTGAAGTCATAGAATGGAGGTGTGTGAAGTCATAGAATGGAGGTGTGTGAAGTCACAGAATGGACGTGTGTGAAGTCATAGAAGAGAGGTGTGTGAAGTCATAGAACGGATGTGTGTGAAGTCACAGAATGGAGGTGTGGGAAGTAACAGAATGGAGGTGTGTGAAGTCAAAGAATGGAGGTGTGTGAACTCAGAATGGAGGTGTGTAAAGTCACAGAATGGAGGTGTGTGAAGTCATAAAATGGATCTGTGTGAATTCATAGAATGGAGGTGTGTGAAGTCACAGAATGGAGGTGTGTGAAGTCACAGATTGGAGGTGTGTGAACTTAGAATGGAGGTGTTTGACGTCACAATGGAGGTGTGTGAAGTCACCGAATGGAGTTGTGTGAACTCAGAATGGAGGTGTGTGAAGTCACAGAATGGAGGTTTGTGAAGTCATAGAATGGATGTTTCTGAAGTAAAAATGAAGGTGTGTGAAGTCACAGAATGGAGGTGTGTGAACTCATAGAATGGAGGTGTGTGAAGTCACAGAATGCAAGTGTGTGAAGTCAGAATGGAGGTGTGTAGTCATAGATTGGAGGTGGGTGAAGTCATAAAAAGGAGGTGTGGGAAATCATAGAATGGAGGAGTGTGAAGTCATAGAGTGCAGGTGAGTGAAGTCACAGATTCGAGGTCTGTGAAGTCATAGAATGGAGGTCTGTGATGTAAAAATGGAGTGTGCGAAGTCATAGAATAGAGGTGTGTGGAGTCAGAATTGAGGAGTGTGAAGTCATAGATGGAGTTGTGTGAAGTCATAGTATGGAGGTGTGTGAAATCATAGAATGAAGTTTTGTGAAGTCACAGAATGGAGCTGTGTGAATTCAGAATGGAGGTGTGTGAAGTCATAGAATAGAGGTATGTGAAGTCAGAATGGAGATGTGTGAACTCATAGAATGGACGTGTGTGACGTTACAATGGAAGTGTGTGAAATCATAGAATGGAGGTGTGTGGAGTCACAGATGGCGGTGTGTGAAGGCATAGAATGGAGTTTTGTGAAGTCATAGAATGGAGCTGTGTGAAGTCAAACTGGAGGTGTGTGAAGTCACAGAATTGAGGTGTGTGAACACAGAATGGAGGTGTGTGACGTCACAGGATGGAGGTGTGTGAAGTCATAGAATGGAGGTGTGTGAAGTCACAATGCAGGTGTGTGAACTCATAGAATGGAGGTGTGTGAAGTCACAATGTAGGTGTGTGAAGTCATAGAATGGAGGTGTGTGAAGTCATAGAATGGAGGTGTGTGAAGTCACAGAATGGAGGTGTGTTAAGTCATAGAATGGAGGTGTGTGAAGTCACAGAATGGAGGTGTGTGAAATCATAGAATGGAGGTGTGTGAAGTCACAGAATGGAGGTGTGTGAAGTCAGAATGGAGGTGTGTGAAGTCATAGAATGGAGGTGTGTGAAGTCAGAGAATGGAGGTGTGTGAAATCATAGAATGGAGGTGTGTGAAGTCACAGAATGGAGGTGTGTGAAGTCAGAATGCAGGTGTGTGAAGTCATAGAATGGAGGTGTGTGAAGTCACAGAATGGAGGTGTGTGAAGTTATAAAATGGAGGTGTGTGAAATCACAGAATGGAGGTGTGTAAAATCATAGAATGGACGTGTGTGAAGTCATAGAATGGAGGTGTGTGAAGTCATAGAATGGAGGTGTGTGAAGTCACAGAATGGAGGGGTGTGAAGTCACAGATTGGAGGTGTGTGAACCCAGAATGGAGGTGTGTGAAGTCACAGAATGGAGGTGTGTGAAGTCATAGAATGGAGGTGTATGAAGTCACAAAATAGATGTGTGTTAAGTACCGGAATGGAGGTGTGTGAACTCAGAATGGAGGTGTGTGAAATCACAGAATGGAGGTGTGTGACCTCAAAATGAAGGTGTGTGAGGTCACAGAACGGAGGTTTGTGAAGTCATAGAATGGAGGTGTGTGAAGTCATAGAATGGATGATTCTGAAGTAATAATGAAGGTGTGTGAAGTCATAGAATGGAGGTGTGTGAAGTCACAATGTACGTGTGTGAACTCATAGAATGGAGGTGTGTGAAGTCACAATATAGGTGTGTTAAGTTATAGAATGGAGGTGTGTGAAGTCATAGAATGGAGGTGTGTGAAGTCACAGAATGGAGGTGTATGAAATCATAGAATGGTGGTGTGTGAAGTCACAGAATGGAGATGTGTGAAGTCATAGAAAGGAGGTGTGTGATGTCATAGAATGGAGGTGTGTGAAGTCATAGAATGGAGGTGTGTGAAGTCACAAAATTCAGGTGTGTGAAGTTATAGAATGGAGGTGTGTGAAGTCACAGAATGGAGGTGTGTAAAATCATAGAATGGACGTGTGTGAAGTCATAGAATGGATGTGTGTGAAGTCATAGAATGGACGTGTGTGAAGTCACAGGATGGAGGTGTGTGAAGTCACAGATTGGAGGTGTGTGAAACCAGAATGGAGGTGTGTGAAGTCACAGAATGGAGGTGTGTGAAGTCAGAGAATGGAGGTGTGTGAAGTCACAGAATGGAGGAGTGTTAAGTCACAGAATGGAGGTGTGTGAAGTCATAGAATGGAGGTGTGTGAAATCACAGAATGGAGGTGTGTGAAGTGACAGAAAGGAAGTGTGTGAAGTCATATAATGGAGGTGTGTGAAGTCAGAATGGAGGTGTGTGAAGTCACAGAATGGAGGTGTGTGACCTCAAAATGAAGGTGTGTGAGGTCACAGAATGGAGATTTGTGAAGTCATACAATGGAGGTGTGTGAAGTCACAGAATGGAAATTTCTGAAGTAAGAATGAAGGTGTGTGAAGTCATAGAATGGAGGTATGTGAACTCATGGAATGGAGGTGTGTGAAGTCAAAGAATGGAGCTGTGTCAAGTCAAACAATAGAGGAGTGTGAAGTCACAGAATGTAGGTGTGTGAAGTCACAGAATGGAGGTGTGTGAAGTCAAAAATGTGGTTTGTGAAGTCACAAATGGAGGTGTGTGAAGTCACAGAGTGGAGGTGTGTGAAGTCATGGAATGGAGCTGTGTGAAGTCACAGAATGGAAGAGTGTGAAGTCAGAATGGTGGTGTTCGAAGCAATAGAATGGAGGTGTGTGAAGTCAGAATGTAGGTGTGTGAAGTCATAGAATGGAGTGGTGTGAAGTCAGAATGGAGGTGTGTGAACTCATAGAATAGAGGTGTGTGGAGTCACAATGGAGGTGTGTGAAGTCATAGAATGGTGGTGTGTGAAGTCACAGGATGGAGGTGTGTGAAGTAATAGAATGGTGGTGTGTGAAATCACAGAATGGAGGTGTGTAAAGTCACAGAATTGAGGTGTGTGAAGTCAGAATGGAGGTGTGTGAAGTCATAGAATTAAGGTGTGTGAAGTCAGAATGGAGGTATGTGAACTCATAGAATGGAGGTGTGTGAAATCACAATCGAGGTGTGTGAAGTCATAAAATGGAGGTGTGAGAAGTCACAGAATGGAGGTGTGTGAAGTCATAGAATGGGGCTGGGTGAAGTCAGAATGGAGGTGTGTGAAGTCACAGAATGAAGGTGTGTAAAGTCATAGAATGGAGGTGTGTGCAGTCATAGAATGGAGGTGTGTTAAGTCAAAATGGAGGTGTGTGAAGTCACAGAATAGAGGTGTGTGAAGTCACAGAATGGAGGTGTGTAAAGTCATAGAATGGAGGTGTGTGAAGTCATAGAATGGAGGTGTGTTAAGTCAAAATGGAGGTGTGTGAAGTCACAGAATAGAGGTGTGTGAAGTCACAGAATGGAGGTGTGTGAAGTCACAGAATGGAGGTGGGCGAAGTCTTAGAATGGATGTTTCTGAAGTAACAATGAAGGTGTGTGAAGTCATAGAATGGAGGTGGTGTGAAGTCATACAATGGAGATGTGTAAAGTCAGAATGGAGGTGTGTGAAGTCACAGAATGGAGGTGTGTGAACTCAGAATGGAGGTGTGTGAAGTCATAGAATAGAGCTGTGTGAAGTCATACAATGGAGTTTTGTGAAGTCAGCATGGAGGTGTGTGAAGTCAAGAAATGAGGTGTGTGAAGTCAAAATGGAGGTGTGTGAAGTCAGAATGGAGGTGTGTTGAGTCACAGAATGGAGGTATGTGAACTCAGAATGGAGGTGTGTGAAGTCACAGAATGGAGGTGTGTGAAATGATAGCATGGAGGTATGTGAAATCATAGAATGGAAGTGTGTGAAGTCATAGAATGGAGGTGTGTGAAGTCATAGAATGTAGATGTGTGAAGTCATAGAATGGAGGTGTGTGAAGGTCACCGAAGGGAGGAGTGTGAAGTCACATAATGGAGGTGAGTGAAGTCAAAATGGAGGTGTGTGACGTCATAAAATGGAGGTGTGTGAAATCATAGAATGGAGGTTTGTGAAATCACAGAATAGAGGTGTGTGAAGTCAGAGAATGGAGTTTTGTGAAGTCATAGAATGGAGGTATGTAAAGTCAAATTGGAGGTGTGTGAAGTCATAGAATGGAGGTGGGTGAAGTCATAGAATGGACGTGTGTGAAGTCAGAGAACTGACGTGTGTGAAGTCACAGAATTGATGGTATGAAGTCATAGAATGGAGGTGTGTGAATCACAGAATTCAGGTGTTTGTAGTCATATATTGGAAGGTGTGTGAAGTCATAGAATGGAGGTGTGTGAAGTCATAGAATGGAGGTGTGTGAAGTCACAGAATGGACGTGTGTGAAGTCATAGAAGAGAGGTGTGTGAAGTCATAGAACGGATGGTGTGTGAAGTCACAGAATGGAGGTGTGGGAAGTAACAGAATGGAGGTGTGTGAAGTCAAAGAATGGAGGTGTGTGAACTCAGAATGGAGGTGTGTAAAGTCACAGAATGGAGTGTGTGTGAAGTCATAAAATGGATCTGTGTGAATTCATAGAATGGAGGTGTGTGAAGTCACAGAATGGAGGTGTGTGAAGTCACAGATTGGAGGTGTGTGAACTTAGAATGGAGGTGTTTGACGTCACAATGGAGGTGTGTG
The DNA here is from genome assembly GCA_024803745.1 of Megascapheus bottae. Taxonomy (NCBI): domain Eukaryota; kingdom Metazoa; phylum Chordata; class Mammalia; order Rodentia; family Geomyidae; genus Megascapheus; species Megascapheus bottae. The sequence goes on from JANJXV010001303.1 coordinate 148,863, forward strand.
AAGTCACCGAATGGAGTTGTGTGAACTCAGAATGGAGGTGTGTGAAGTCACAGAATGGAGGTTTGTGAAGTCATAGAATGGATGTTTCTGAAGTAAAAATGAAGGTGTGTGAAGTCACAGAATGGAGGTGTGTGAACTCATAGAATGGAGGTGTGTGAAGTCACAGAATGCAAGTGTGTGAAGTCAGAATGGAGGTGTGTAGTCATAGATTGGAGGTGGGTGAAGTCATAAAAAGGAGGTGTGGGAAATCATAGAATGGAGGAGTGTGAAGTCATAGAGTGCAGGTGAGTGAAGTCACAGATTCGAGGTCTGTGAAGTCATAGAATGGAGGTGTTGTGATGTAAAAATGGGAGTGTGCGAAGTCATAGAATAGAGGTGTGTGGAGTCAGAATTGAGGAGTGTGAAGTCATAGATGGAGTTGTGTGAAGTCATAGTATGGAGGTGTGTGAAAATCATAGAATGAAGTTTTGTGAAGTCACAGAATGGAGCTGTGTGAATTCAGATGGAGGTGTGTGAAGTCATAGAATAGAGGTATGTGAAGTCAGAATGGAGATGTGTGAACTCATAGAATGGACGTGTGTGACGTTACCATGGAAGTGTGTGAAAATCATAGAATGGAGTGTGTGGAGTCACAGATGGCGGTGTGTGAAGGCATAGAAGGAGTTTTGTGAAGTCATAGAATGGAGCTGTGTGAAGTCAAACTGGAGGTGTGTGAAGTCACAGAATTGAGGTGTGTGAACACAGAATGGAGGTGTGTGAAGTCAAAGAATGGAGGTGTGTGAAGTCATAGGATGGAGGTGTGAGAAGTCATAGAATGTATGTTTGTGAAGTAAGAATGAAGGTAGTGTGAAGTCACAGAATTGAGGTGTGTGACGTCACAGAATGGAGGTGTGTGAAGACAAAACGGAGCGTGGGAAGTCACAGAATGGAGGTGTGTGAAGTCACAGAATGGAGAGTGTGTGAAGTCAAAAATGTGGTTTGTGAAGTCACAAATGGAGGTGTGTGAAGTCACAGAGTGGAGGTGTGTGAAGTCAAAATGGAGGTGTGTGAAGTCATCGAATGGAGTATGTGAAGTCATGGAATGGAGCTGTGTGAAGTCACAGAATGGAAGAGTGTGAAGTCAGAATGGTGGTGTTCGAAGCAATAGAATGGAGGTGTGTGAAGTCAGAATGTAGGTGTGTGAAGTCATAGAATGGAGTGGTGTGAAGTCAGAATGGAGGTGTGTGAACTCATAGAATAGAGGTGTGTGGAAGTCACAATGGAGGTGTGTGAAGTCATAGAATGGTGGAATGTGTGAAGTCACAGGATGGAGGTGTGTGAAGTAATAGAATGGTGGTGTGTGAAATCACAGAATGGAGGTGTGTAAAGTCACAGAATTGAGGTGTGTGAAGTCAGAATGGAGGTGTGTGAAGTCATAGAATTAAGGTGTGTGAAGTCAGAATGGAGGTATGTGAACTCATAGAATGGAGGTGTGTGAAATCACAATCGAGGTGTGTGAAGTCATAAAATGGAGGTGTGAGAAGTCACAGAATGGAGGTGTGTGAAGTCATAGAATGGGGCTGGGTGAAGTCAGAATGGAGGTGTGTGAAGTCACAGAATGAAGGTGTGTAAAGTCATAGAATGGAGGTGTGTGCAGTCATAGAATGGAGGTGTGTTAAGTCAAAATGGAGGTGTGTGAAGTCACAGAATAGAGGTGTGTGAAGTCACAGAATGGAGGTGTGTAAGTCATAGAATGGAGGTGTGTGAAGTCATAGAATGGAGGTGTGTTAAGTGCAAAATGGAGGTGTGTGAAGTCACAGAATAGAGGTGTGTGAAGTCCACAGAATGGAGGTTGTGTGAAGTCACAGAATGGAGGTGGGCGAAGTCTTAGAATGGATGTTTCTGAAGTAACAATGAAGGTGTGTGAAGTCATAGAATGGAGGTGTGTGAAGTCATACAATGGAGATGTGTAAAGTCAGAATGGAGGTGTGTGAAGTCACAGAATGGAGGTGTGTGAACTCAGAATGGAGGTGTGTGAAGTCATAGATAGAGCTGTGTGAAGTCATACAATGGAGTTTTGTGAAGTCAGCATGGAGGTGTGTGAAGTCAAGAAATGAGGTGTGTGAAGTCAAAATGGAGGTGTGTGAAGTCAGAATGGAGGTGTGTTGAGTCACAGAATGGAGGTATGTGAACTCAGAATGGAGGTGTGTGAAGTCACAGAATGGAGGTGTTGTGAAATGATAGCATGGAGTGTAAGTGAAATCATAGAATGGAAGTGTGTGAAGTCATAGAATGGAGTGTGTGAAGTCATAGAATGTAGATGTGTGAAGTCATAGAATGAGGTGTGTGAGTCACCGAAGGGAGGAGTGTGAAGTTCACATAATGGAGGTGAGTGAAGTCAAAATGGAGGTGTGTGACGTCATAAAATGGAGGTGTGTGAAATCATAGATATGGAGGTTTGTGAAATCACAGAATAGAGGTGTGTGAAGTCAGAGAATGGAGTTTTGTGAAGTCATAGAATGGAGGTATGTAAAGTCAAATTGGGGAGGTGTGTGAAGTCATAGAATGGAGGGTGGGTGAAGTCATAGAATGGACGTGTGTGAAGTCAGAGAACTGACGTGTGTGAAGTCACAGAATTGATGGGTATGAAGTCATAGAATGGAGGTGTGTGAATCACAGAATTCAGGTGTTTGTAGTCATATATGGAGGTGTGTGAAGTCATAGAATGGAGGTGTGTGAAGTCATAGAATGGAGGTGTGTGAAGTCACAGAATGGACGTGTGTGAAGTCATAGAAGAGAGGTGTGTGAAGTCATAGAACGGATGTGTGTGAAGTCACAGAATGGAGGTGTGGGAAGTAACAGAATGGAGGTGTGTGAAGTCAAAGAATGGAGGTGTGTGACTCAGAATGGAGGTGTGTAAAGTCACAGAATGGAGGTGTGTGTGAAGTCATAAAATGGATCTGTGTGAATTCATAGAATGGAGGTGTGTGAAGTCACAGAATGGAGGTGTGTGAAGTCACAGATTGGATGTGTGTGAACTTAGAATGGAGGTGTTTGACGTCACAATGGAGGTGTGTGAAGTCACCGAATGGAGTTGTGTGAACTCAGAATGGAGGTGTGTGAAGTCACAGAATGGAGGTTTGTGAAGTCATAGAATGGATGTTTCTGAAGTAAAAATGAAGGTGTGTGAAGTCACAGAATGGAGGTGTGTGAACTCATAGAATGGAGGTGTGTGAAGTCACAGAATGCAAGTGTGTGAAGTCAGAATGGAGGTGTGTAGTCATAGATTGGAGGTGGGTGAAGTCATAAAAAGGAGGTGTGGGAAATCATAGAATGGAGGAGTGTGAAGTCATAGAGTGCAGGTGAGTGAAGTCACAGATTCGAGGTCTGTGAAGTCATAGAATGGAGGTGTGTGATGTAAAAATGGA